>ML417855.1:146371-166234 GCA_005239525.1 Nicotiana knightiana
GGGAGGGAAGGGGTTCGCATTTGCGAACTGGGTGTCGCAAATGCGACATCTGAGGCTTTAAAAGGGGTTTGACGGTTTCACTTGCAAAAAACTGAAAATTCATCTTTTAGACTCAAGGAAACGGACGTTTGAGTTCTCCCAGCCTTCACTCTCTCAAATCTTGACTTCTAAGTGCGATTATTCAGGTAAAATTGCTTAACCCTTGCATTTTCTTCTTCTTCTTTAATTATTTTCTCAAAAACCTAGGGCTTGGAATAAGTTCAAGTTTCCTGTGCACAAAATGTTAGAAATCACAAATTTCATGTTGTTATTTTCTGGGTGAGGTTGCTTAGAGTGTTAGTCCAACAATGTGTTAGGAATTTAGGAAAAATCTGAGTGCCCTTGATTATTAGAAATAGGAGTAATTTTTTTCTTTGTGCCTAAATTTTGAAATTTCTTTGCATTTCGTAGTTGTATGTGATGTTTATTTCATAATTTAGTGTCTATAGACTGTTTGGGGTGTTTTCGGGGTGTTTAGAAGTGAATTCATGGAAGAAATTTCAAAAATTAGGGACTGTTCTAGGGCTGGGGACGACGGGTTCACATTTGCGAAGGGGAGTTTGCATTTGCAAACTCTAGCAGTTCTGGCACACTATTATTCGCAATTGCGATATAGGAAGACTTCGCATTTGCGAAGAAAAATGTCGCAAATGCGACATCAGAGAGCGACCACCTACAGATTTTGAAATTTCTGAATTTTTTTTTCTAAGTATGGTTTTAACTGCCCAATCACTCTTTTTACATCTAAGATTCATTTTGCAACATATTTTATAGATATACCCCGTTTTCATTCCAATGTTTCATTTTCCAGGCACATATGCCGAAAATGAGTTCTACTTCTGCTGCATCCTCGCCAGACAGTCCCATGGAGCTTGAGGACAATTACGACGAGCATTGATTCCTATCACATGAGTGTCAGGAACGGTATTATAAAGAGGTAATAAAAAAGAAGCTGCTCCCCGAGAGTGGGATAATGATGCCTTCCTGATTTCTACCGGAGGCTCGTAGCTATGGGTTGGATCTGCTTCGCCCCTCAGCCTTGTAGGGCAAATGAACAATGGGTGAGGGAGTTCAATGCTAATCTCCCTGCTATCAATATGAGAAAGACAAATATGAGGATTCGAGGAAAGATGGTGCATTTCGGGGCAGAAGCTGTGAACAACATCTATCACTTCTCTGACCATGATATGGATCCATTCCGTGCAAGAGATCGTATTCCAGGGGATTGGTTAGCCTCCCAATTATGCCTAGGTGTGGATGTTCCTTGGGCTGTGCATAGGAAAGGAATCACATCCCAAGAGTTTACTGCCGAAGCTAAGATATGGATGCCATCGTATGCAGTTGTGTCTCTCTAGTGTCCAACATATGGAATGTGCCCATACTGAGAGCTCTGATGGTAGTTTGTATCCTTGAGGGAACTACACTCAACGTTGGCGAGATGTTCATCAATGAGCTGAGGGTGTATCTACATCTGAATGGTATGTCACTGCTATTCCCTTCTCTTATTACTGAGATGTGCGAGCTGGCTGGGGTTGAGGAGTATCTGGAGGACAACTGGGTAGAGCTGGGTAAGCTTATCCACCCCTTGAAGAAGAGAGTAGAGAGTGGAGTTGTCAAGAGCAAGTAGAGAAAAGTGGGATTGCCTCCTCAGGCCGAGCAAGTTAGTCAGCCTTCTCTTTCCGCAGGTGGCCCATTTGCTGTGCTTTCTAAGGAGAATAGCAGGTTTGCAAGCTAGTATTTCGACTTCCACAGGGACCGGGGGAAACATCTGAGGGACCCTCTGCATATGTTTCACATAAATACTTCAACAAATACCTTCAGGATCAGATGAAATATGGGGCTCATTTGAAGCAGCTGGAGAAGGCGTACACAGATTTGGTCACGGAACATGGTGGCTTGAGTACTTCTCATGCCAATATGGCAAGTGCACACGCCCGGATAAAGAAAATGGAGAAGAAGAGAGATAAGTTCTTCATTCGCATGTGGAAGGGTGTGAAAGGGCTGTTTAAGGTGATAAAGCCCCAGCAACCACTATCGTCGACTGAGCCGGAGGAAGATTGTGATGTTCCAGCTCCCTGGTCCGAGGAGGAGAGAGAGGAGGGTGCGGCAGAGTCTGACAGCGAGGGGAGTACATGATGCAGTATTCAGGGGGGCACAACTCATTATTTTACTTTCTTTATTAAATTTCAAGTTGGGGTGGCTTCTTGAATAACTGTGATTAGGATGTATGTTTTATTTTCTTGCTGATGGATATTAGGATTTGTCTTTTTAAATTGGTATTTATGTTCTTTGCTTCTTTATGTGACATTACTTTGTTTTTCATGGGAATTGTTATATTATGTATGTATAGTATGTTTTATTTTGGTTGTGATATCTTTGGTAATCTGTTGATCCTTTGGAGCAATTTGTTTCAGCTCTTCTCGATGATGGGTAGCTTTATGACTTTCTTTAGAGAATTAGTCTTGTAGTGTAGATATAAATCGTTAATTTAGAAAGAATGAGTGGTTTAAGTTGAGGTTGTGCCCATAGACTAAATTGTGTGGCTTGTTTGGTGCCAATATGATTTACTTCGGCATATGAATTCTTGATCCTCTTTGAAAAAGAAATGGTTGAAGTAGGGATTATTATCGCACAATAATCTACATGAATTCATGCTCTTATTCTCACAAAATAGTTTCCCCAGACTCTATATGTTCTCTTTTGAGATTCACCGGTTTAAATTGGATTCGGGGTTTGTGTTCCACTTGAATTTTCGTGTGCCATGAGTTGGGCAGTTTATTGGGAAGTTCTCTTGCGTCATTTGTTGTTTAGGACTTGTGTTAAGGGAAGACCTGATGTGTCGGTCCGTAGGAGAAAAGCACGTATTCTCGCCACTAGCGAGTGAGTAGAAGAATTCCACCCATGTTAGAGATAACAAGAATCACACGATAGAGTAGAAATAAAAAATGGAGTTTCTTCCTAACTTGATAGCCTCTGAGAGATAAGTACAGACGTCTCCATACCGATCCTTCAGACTCTATTAATCTTGTTCGTGAATTGTAGGACCTAGGTAAACTAGATATCAGATACCAACTTGTTACGACCAAAATTCCCAACCTTAGGGATTGTGATGGCGCCTAACGCCACACTTGCTAGGCAAGCCAATGTTAGAACTTATTTAACGATCCCCTCTTAAGATTTACCTGTACACCACAGAACAATATAAAAATAAAAATAAATCCATTACTTTCCAACGTATAACTCATGAATAAAATAATAATCGAATAAATAGGTCGAGCCACGAACTAAATATATAACCATAAAACTACCCCAGGGTCTGGTGTCACAATTCACGAACTACTAAGAATCCTACAAACAATAGGCTGAAAGAATTATGTATCTGTTTTGAACGAAATAAAACAGTGTCTATGAAATTAAGAGAAGACTCCAGGAATCTGTGGACACCAGCAGATCTACCTCGTGTCTTCGAGAAAATGCACAGCTATGTCTCGAACATAACACTTACTAGTACCTGGATCTGCACAAGAAGTGCAGAGTGCAGTATCAGTACAACCGATTCCATGTACTGAGTAAGTGTCGGGCCTAACCTCGACGAAGTAGTGACGAGGCTACAACGGGATATTTTATAAAATAGCCTGTAAGCAACATATAATACAACAAGAAAGAAATAATAACGATAAACATAATAACCAGTAACTTGCCACAGTAAATAAAACAACTCGAATAACTCTTTGCAGATATCAATTGTAATCAACTCCTCAAAATTTCCAAGTTTCAATTCACATCACAATAAAATTATGAAAACCTTTCTAATAAAACCGGAGTTTTCCAAATCCTTATTTTTTGAAAATCAGTAGAACATATTCTTCTCCCTTATCTCTCCTTGTTGCGGCGCACAACCCAATCCCACCTGTCTACCATTATTGCTCCTCTCTCTCTCTCTCTATATATATATATATATATCTATATATATACCACCCTTATTTCTCATGTTACGGCGTGCAACCCGATCCCACCTGTTCACCCATATCACTCCTTGTTACGGCGTGCAACCCGCTCCCACCACACATATCATATCAGTTTATTTATGAACAACTTTCACAATTCAGGCCAATACTTTCACAATATTTTTGTATCAACAATTATAAACAGAAGCTGTAAAACTCATAAACTTCATCAATTATCATTTCACAACGAAACCAACCGGAAATTTATATACATATCGTAACACTGACATCCATCTCAATCCTTATGTAACATAACAAAACCAAGAGAATATCCAACACTTCCAAAATACTTGAAACAATATATAACAATAAGTTAACGAATCCAAATCGACATATAAACACCAATGATTATGAAACAATTAATCACGGAAGCAAATAATTAGAAACGGGGAAAGGGATCATGTTAAGCAGACAATTTGGTGGTGCATAGGTACGTGTCACCTCATTTATACACCACACACATGCAAATTCATATAGTATTTAAGTTGGGGTTCCTATTCCCTCAAGTCAAGGTTAAACCAAACACTTACCTCGATGTCACGAGCAAATCACAGCTCTAGCACATCTTTTTCTTTAGAATTTGTCTCTAACCCGCTCGAATTTAATCACAATTGGTTCAAAGACATCAACTATTTCTTAAAGGAATCAACTTTAATGAAAAACTATGGTTTTCCTATGTTTTCTTATCAAATTATAAAAATTGACCCCGGGTCCGCTTGGTCTAACTCGAGGTTCGGACCAAAATCCGTTTATCCAATCTCCCCCGAGCCCGGATATACAATTGGTTTTGGAATCCGACCTCAATTCGAGGTCTAAATCCCCAAATTTTGAAATTCGTAAGTTCTACCCAAAAATCCCAATTTTTTTTACCATGAAAACTCTAGATTTTTGGTTGAAATCTTGTTAAAAGTTGTTAAGGAATTTGTTAGAAATCACTTATCGATGTTTTGGAGAAGTTTGGGTCTTTGGAAAATCGTCTATGGAGGTTTAGGATTTGAGAGAATTGAAAAAAAGGTGAAAATCCCGTCTAAAATACCAATAAATAGCCTGCAGTTATCGCATTTTCGAAAAGGAGTTCTCATTTGCGAACCCTTCGAAGTTGAGCAGTCATCGCAAATGCGATGAATTTGTTGCATTTGCGACATATTGAAGTCTCACATTTGCGACCAGATTATTGCATTTGCAAGATCTGAGGCTGGCCCAGGACTTCGCATTTGCGAAGTCTGATATCGCAAATGCGAGATCAGAGGCCTGCCAACATCAGATTTTCCTGTTTAATTTCTCTCTAAGTGTAGACACTTTGTAGCCTACCCAAAACTCACCCGAGCCCTCGGGGCTCCAAACCAAACGTGCACGTAAGTCTAAAAACATCATATGGACTTGCTCGTGCAATCAAATCATCAAAATAACATCAAAACTTACAATTTAACCTCAAAACTCAAGATTTTCTCAAGAACACTCAAATTCCTAACTTTTCAATCGGATGTCCGAATCACGTCAAACCAACTCCGATTCTCATCAAATTTCACAGATAGGACTTAAATATCATAACAAACTTGTACCGGTCTCCGGAACCAAAATACGAGCCTGACACCAACGAGTTCAAACATTAATTCATTTCTTTATTTCCTTTAAAAACCAGCATAACAATTTTCTTCAAAAATTATTTTCTAAGGCTAGGGACCTCGGAATTCAATTTTAGGCATACGCCCAAGTCCTATATTTTACTTCGGACATCCCGGGATCGTCTGAACACAGATCCGGGTCCGTTTACTCAAAATGTTGACCATAGTCAACTAAAAACAAATTTTTAACTCTTAAATTATTATTTCTCATATTTTCACATAAAAGCTTTTAGGATTCACATTCGGACTGTGCACACAAATCGAGGTAATTAAAATTAGACTTTTTAGGGCTAATGAGCTTGGAATAGAGTCTTAATTCATAAGATGACCCTTTTGGTCATCATAGCTATAGATGGAAATGCCTCCACAAAACGACGATAGTAGTCAGCTCTCAACACTGAGAAAATACCCCACACCACCAAGTGCAACATCACCACAAAATCATCGACTCTCAACTAATATCAAGTGCCTAAAATTACGTACGAACAATTAGAAGGGAACTGAAGGTATAGGCTTTAAATCGAGATAAAGTCACACGATGAGGAATCAAGAAAGTGAAATTTCCTAACATCCTGTAGCCTCTCAAAAATAAGTATAGACGTCTCCATACCGACCCACAAGACTCTACTAGACATGCTTGTGACTTGTGAGACCTATATGAACCTAGAGCTCTAATACAAACTTTTCACGACCCCAACTTCCACTTCAGACTGTGAGGGCACCTATTCGTACTTGCGAAGCAAGCCAACTCACAATCAACAAAATAAAGTCTAATTTCCTTTAATTTACAGAGTTATATCATAATAAAGGCAGGAATAATCTCAAAGCAGTAAATATCTGACACAAGTATAACATGGTCGAAACACGACCAGAATAGTACAAACCCTAAGAACTAGGTGATACAAGTACACGAGTAACTACTGAATAAGTACAAGTCTGATACATGATCAGAATTGTCGGCGAGAAAGAAAATAGACAGAAGATAAAAAAGGACGAGGACTCCATGTGCTAGCGGGTCGAAACAGTTTGACAGCTCACCACGAAGTCTCCAATAACACACTCCTACTCAGCTCAAATGGTACCACAATACCAACTTCAGAACAATGACAAAAATATGCGGAAGCGTTGTATGAGTACAACACATTCAGTATCCAGTAAGTATCAAGTCTAACCTCGAAGAAGTTGTGGCAAGGCTAGATACATATGAATACTTACAACACATAAATAATAACAAGACTAGATCTAGAATAGTAAATATCCTCATGATCAATATGTATCAATATTTAAAGTCGTAAGACCTAAAGCACGCTTTTCAATTCAATAGATAATCATATTATTGCTCAAGTACGGTATTAAAATATAACATGTTCATATACGGGGTCGGGACTCCCAATTAGCAGATAAGGATGTCAAGTAACAATTAACAGGTAAATGAATACTTCTAAATGAGTCAATAATATGAATGCATGCTCAAAATGGGTACAAGATCCATGTACCCCGATACACAATTCATGTATCAACATAAACTGATACAAAATCCATGTGTCGATCGGGTACAAAATTTATGTACCTGTCACGACCCAAACCTATGTGACCGGCACCTGGCACACTATTTGGCCCAAGCGAACCAACCCATATGATGCACCCAAAGCATATGCATGAAAACCAATTTTATTGCGGAAGCTCTTTGAAAATTTTATATATTTCAAGTTAAACCATGGAAAAATTTTCCAATTCAAAATCATACATGAATCCTCTCATAATTATAACAATGAGACGAAGTAAAATAATTATCTTTTATGTATGTCGCGTACAACCCCAACTGCAACTTTTCACAACTATGTATGGAGCGTCTATACCAAAGAATAGAATTAAACACTTGGGCTAATACCCGACTAGCATAATTTAAGAATACAACATGGTAGCTACCATGAAATAGGAGTGGTGACACACCATATACCTCAATAAGAGAGTCATCCTACTCTTGACCGCATGCCATGTATCATACCTCATCCTGAAATATGTAAAATAAGTGGAGTCCTGGAGGAGGGCTCCAGAAGGCTGAGTACACCACATCGGTACTCCATAAGCTTCATAGACTCTCTCTAAATCATGTTCCTGGGACAAGATATTACAAAAACTATGCAATCAATATTGGACATAAAGTGATAAACATTTATATAAATCATGCTCTTTATCATTTTAAAAAAAAGACAAGTGAATGTAAGCCATGCTATAAAGTTTTAGAACATCTTTATCAACCCAATATTTTAATAGAAATTATATCGAATCATTTTAATCTCATTAAGTCATCGAAATCATTTTCGGCTCCTTAGACCTAAACATAAGAAAGTTCTTTTTTACCTTTCATCGGGAGTACTATACGGGCACCGAAATGATGAACAACTACTAGGTGATCATCCTAGCAACAAGTATTTGACCCTACTTGTTTGGGCAGCTTCCCGTAGTGCCTTACGAGTCGACTTGCACATTGATAAATAATGCAATGTATCAACTTAAGTCATGCTTTTAAAGAGAATCCCTCAAGAAGGTAAGTCTTAATCAATTTACCTCAAACTTCAAGCTCTAAAAGATACTACAATGCTCCAATTGATTGAAATATCCAAATATCGCCCATAATTCAATTTCTACCATTAGATATCCCAACTACATTAAAACAAAGACAAAAAGATTCATAAATATCTATTTAGGCTTCACAATTCGGTAACAAGCCTTCAACCATCCCAAATTATCCAATAAGATCACCAGTTAGCCTATTCAATTCCATTCTTATGATTTAATACTCATTTGAAATCATTATTAATACTAAGTTACCCAACATCATCAAGTCACTATTCATCGTCTTCTCCAACAAAACCCTAGGTTCAAGAACATACATTCCAAGAACTAGTGATGTATCCTATTCAAATAGTGCTTCAATTCATTCATCAATTAAGTTATCAAGTCTATTGGAATTATTTGAAACTCAAAACAATTCCATTAATATCAATTCATCACTATACATCTTCTTCTTTTCCAAAATGACATTCTGAAGACCCACCGTTAGGGTTCATACAACATCCCATTACAACTTCAAATAAAACTCATAAACATGCTACCCATACTCCAATATGACATATATATGAAGCTCAAGTGAAGGGATTACCTCTTGGTAGAAGAATCTCATTTTTCCTTGTTATGGTGTCCTTGAAGATTCAACCCATTTCCTATGGATTTGATCCATAATAATGATAGTGTTATCACTAAACGATGTTATACAATCATCCTTGTACCAAAATAACTTACCTTGAAGTGTATCCATGGTGGAAGAGCTCCTCCTTCTCTCTAGAAAATTGTTCCAAGTTGAAGAACTAACACATTCTCTCTCTAAACCCCTTATTTCTACGCACAAAGGCTTCGCAGGTGGCCTTCCATTCCTCTTCAATTGGAAGCTGCTAGATTTCCTTACGTACGGTGCGTAGACTACACTACTATGCTGCGGAGACTACGCAAGACTCGTGTAACTGTCCTGCTACCCTTTATTAAAAAGGTCATAAGTTTTTATGTAAATATCCAAATGACAAACGGTTTGAATCATTAGAAACTAGACACGTATACCTTTAGTTTGATAGGTAGTACATCATATCATACTTCATATCGTGAGAGTTATGCTCATTAAATAGCCAGGTCTTGTGTGAACTCGCTTGAAACCTAACCCCATCATATAATTTCCAACTTGACTTAGCCTTAAGCTCTTCTTAGACCATAAATAATTTTTAATGCACCACATACATATATTATCATGATCAATTGATATCCCTCATATTATTAGTCATGTTCATACCCGAATTAAGATAATTAGCACCTGTCAATATTTTTAGTGGTCTTAAAACACTTCAAAATTTTTCGGGGTGTTAAAGTACTGACCACGCTCAGAGGGCCCAAGGTAATACGGTTAATCATCTGATTCCGTCTGGGCGGATCCAAATCCAAGCGCAAAGAGGATCAAAATAGCACAACTCATAATCAATATCCAATCATCATGTCATGTATGCCATAACTGTATCTCATCCGCACACTTATCTTTCGTGCCAAAATCATCAATCCGGATCAAATGTCCTCAACGTGTATGCATATGCTCAAGAATTACAGACAGAATGTGCATAAGGACTTAATAAAATCATAAGGACATGTGCTCATGAAATTTCTATGTGACCACGGATAATTAAGCAATTTAACATATTAAAAATAAGTTCTCATGCCTTCAAAATTAATCATAAGCCTAGGCATGATTTCTAACATGAATAAGAGAGAAAATACAGTAAGATAAGCCAAACAAATTGCGAATCACATGAGCATATAGTCAAAACAAGGCATAAGATACCAATTTTACCTCGGTCATGAGATAAAGTCGGTAAGTGCATACACGCTCTTCGCCATGTATATACACCACCCCAATACGTTAAACACATAACAAAAAAGTCAAATCCTAGGAGTTTCTCTCTTAACAAGATTAGCCAAGAGAATTGCCTCTATTGGGTAGCCTAAAATCACCAAAAATGCAAAATTCTAAAAAATTCCACTCCAAACGGCTCGAATCTAGTCAAATACAACCTAATAATGTCAAACAAAGATATAAAAATCAAACCCAAACAATAAAGACTGAATCTTTAATCAAATACACAAAGTCAATAAAAATGTCAACACGGGCTCGACTCTCGGAACCCAACAAAATGCACAAATCTCGAATATCCATTCCGATACGGGTCCAATATATAAATTCATGTGAAACCGACTCCAAATCGGGGTTCAAATCTCAATTATTCACTTTTCAAATGTTTTGCCAAAAACTACCAAATTGCACTTTCAAATATCATAATCTATGTGTGAAAATCCATAGGAAAATATGATGTAATATCAAAATCAAGTAAAAATCACTTATCCTCAAAGTTGTAATGAATTCTTCCCAAAAATAGCCTCTAGCTGAGCTCCAAAACTCAAAATAATGGAAAATGCTCAAACCCTCAAAATATATGTTCTGCGCAGCGATTCTCGCACCCCGTGAGCCCAATTGTCGTTTCTGCGACACAATTTATGCAGCCCACACTTTGTGTTTGCAAGGTCACTTAAGTCCCCGATCTCTCGCATCTACAATGTCCCACTCTGTTTCTGCAGTCCCGTATGTGCGACTAAAACCTCGCTTCTGTGCTCAAGTCCCATGCATGCTTGCCTCTGCTTCGCTTTTGCACCGGAAAGTTCCGCATCTGCGAACTTGCAGACGCGCATAGACCCTCGCATCTGTGGATTCCCCATTCTGCCCATCCATTTCATATACGGACTCATGTTCGCTTCTGCAAGCTCACTTGCGCCCAAACCTCGCAGGTACGACACACCAGTCCCAGAACTGCCAACCAACATCCAAATGGTCCGAAACCAATCTGAAACACATATGAGCCCCGAGACCTCGTCCAATCATGCCAACATGTTTCAATACCTATTCAAACTTATTCAAATACTCAAAACACAAAAGTTAATATCAAAACCAAGAATCGACGATATAAACACATGTTAAATTTCTCTTATGTTTATTAACTTGCAAGTTTTCGAACCAAGCATCCGATTCAAGACTAATTAATCCGGATTAAATTCAAACTTTGCACACAAGTCCCAAATGACAAAATGAACCTATCCTAACTTTTGAACAAGCCGAATCAGATAACATCAAAGGCAACTTCCGGTCAAACTTATGAACTTTTTAATCTTTTAACTTGCCAACTTTTAACAAATAGAGCGAAAACCTTATGGGAACATTCAAATTCAAATTTCAACATTCCCCCAAGTCCGAAATTACAATTAGAACCTACTGAAACTGTCAAATCTCAATTCTAAGGTCGTAGCACAAAAGTCAAACCTTGGTCAAGTCTTCCAACTTAAAACTCCCAAACTGAGAATCATTCTATCAAATCAATCCCGAATCCCACGAACATCATAACGACCCATCGATGCAAGTCACAATACATCATATGAAGCTACTTAGAGTCTTAAAGTGACGAACGAAATACTAAGGCTCAAAATGACCGGTCGGGTCATTACATAGACCCTTGAAGTCACCTTCTTCTCATTATCAAGTTGTTTATCATATTACAGACAATACTCTTTTGAGAGACTCAATTATATTTTATCTTAGTAGCTCATGATTTTATACTACCGAATTTTGGGAGTTTGTTGTAGTATTGCCGCTTTTGGTTGCTATTGTGAGACCTAATATGCTTTATTTATATCATGACAACATATTATCCTGTATTTGACTTGATTTGTATATTAGCTTACCTAATGGTTTGAAATTAGGTATCATTACGATCATAGGTAAAATTTTGGGTCGTGACAGCATCCGAACGTCCCAATATCCTTGTTATACTTATTTAGTTATGCACGTAATTCGAACCTAATAAAATTTTAAAATTAAATTTGCAATTTAGCCAGAATTAAATAGAAAAAAAAAAGGGGTTTTACAATAGGAGAAGTAAATGACTCTTATGCACGATAACTTTCTGGATATGGAGAATCGAGTGGGAGAGACTAGGAATCTTGAGTAAGAAATGAGACTAGCAAGCACTTTTAAGTAGGGGGTTTGGGGAGAATATATCTTTCACATCGCACGTGGTGCTGAGTGGCTTAGTAGTTGTGTCTCCGTCTCACCTATCATCATTACGTATGAGAAAAATTTGTTTGTACTTAAAATTTATATTAAATTAACATATTTCTAATATGTCTATTATATAAATTATTATAAATATTTAATTAAATTTAGCAATGTGTTATTATTTTAATTTGATAAGCTATTAAATATTTAATTAAATAAGCTAAATTTGATACGAATACTGACTGTAGGTAAATTTTTATTGTGCCCAACTACCCATGCTAGAGTTATGATGCCTTTGATGTAATCGCCATCAAACAATGTAAAAGATATGCTAATAAATGACCTTAACTACCATTGGGCCTCGTTGCTTCGACTCCTCCAAAGTTGACTCAACTACACGTCATTTGTATGTGGCTGCCACATTGGCTCCAGCGTTACAATACAGACTATGGCAGTTTCGCATGCCATTCTGAATTCTGATTCTTTCAAGGCACTCTTTCATTATTTAATCTTTAAGTAACTACTATTGCTCGTGTAGAGAGCAAGCAAAATCAATTATGTTCGTGAGAATTGAATTGGCATGCCCCACGTAATTTTTCATTTGTCAACGTTCTCATCCGTTATCAATACGCCAATAAATAATCAGCAAAAGGGTCAAATATATCTCTGTACTATAAAAAAATAAAGAATTGAAATACCTCAAGATAATTTAGGTACAAGCAAAAAATTCAATAACTACTATATAGAAAAAAATTATTGAACTAGGGAGAGAACGTAGTAGGAGGCTTTTTCACAACTTATAAATTCTTGAATCTCTCTACATCATAACTACTTCTCCACAATAGAAAATATATAGTAGCACCCCTATTTATAATAACTAAAAACTTATTCCAATATAAAATTGGTAAACAAAACCTAACTAGACATGAATTAAATAAACTACCAAATATCAAATCCTAGACAACTTAAGAATACTAATTGATCTTTATTTAATTTCCAACAGAAAATATTTAAATATATCTTTCTCTATACTTTGGATTCAAATATATCCTTCTTGTAATGTTCAAATATCCTTATTCTGTTAAGTTTTTCAAGGTGGACATCAAATCTTATGTGACACGGATATTTGATGGGGCGAATGCCACATTGCATGCCATCCCAGTAATGTGGCATCCACCTCATCAAATATCAGTGTCACGTAAGATTAGATGTTCACCTTGAAAAAATTTAACAGAATAAAGGTATATTTAAACCAATAATATTACGACAGAAATATATATGGACTTAAAGTATAATGAATAATATATTTAAACGTACAGGAGTATATTTGGTCCTTTTCCGATAAATTATGCATAATACTATATGGTGTATGTAGACAAAGGTCTCATATAAATCTCATCAATGTGTATCTTGTGTTCTGGTTTCTATCGCTGCAGGTCTTGATGTATGACGGTAGATGCAAAGCAGTAGATACTAGATGTTCCCATATGCATCACATACTTTATAAAAAGTTGGCTCTAGATGATACAACTTAACACTGTTTTCAATTTTGGGAAACATAAAATTCTAGCTTTCTGAATTGAGATTTGAAAGGAGTTAATCTGACTGTTTGTTTGTTTATGTAGTCTTAGTACCCGGTTGGGCATAAAATTTGATGGAAGATTTTTCAAAAGAAAATTTTTTTTTTTTTTTGAAATCAACGTTTGTTCATAAAATTTTTAATTTTCACTTGAAAATGCATTTTGGAAATTTTTAAAAATTTGAAAAACTGTAAAAAATTATTTTTCAAAATTTTTACTTAAAATACACACAAAACCTCAAAAACAACTCAAACTGAAATTTATGCCCAAATACTATTCTAAATTTCAAATATCATTTTCAGTTGAAATTTTTTTTCACCATTATTTCAAATTTTACGATTCTTATGTCCAAACGCCTACTTAAGAATGAAACAAATGAAGCAACTTATATAATTATGATTGTCCGTGGTTTATTGTGGACCCTCCTTGTTTGAAAATGCAACCGACAAAGAATTTACAATTATGTATCTATTTGTATTCAACGTGGCTAGAGACTAGTCATCCATCATTCCCATCTATTTTCTACAACGACTCTCAGGACCCATTGCCTCGTAATCTATAACGATTAACGACCAACTTTCATTTCTTTATCCAACTACATCATTCTGCATCTTCCTTCTCAGTTGCTATTGACAGTTGCGGAGCAACTTTTGTTCAAAGGAACGTCAATTAATATTGTTTGGGTGGATAATTACATTTTATAGCTAGGTAAAATAATCTCATATGCTTATTTCTTTATATTTTAATTTGTCGACCATTGACAACCTTGGAGATAATAATACTTTACCACAGCAATAATCTTTAACTTTCACAAGCAACATAGAAAGCTACAAGACTTTCGTAGTAAGATATATTTTTTGGCAATATTTATGTGGAAGCCATCATTTTACATATCTATTATTATTATTGTTATAATAATAATTATAATAATTATTATTATAACGTTACATTTGTTTTAGCAAGATGTTGATCGATCAAAATATTCTCGGACAATTGTTAGACTTTTATATCCTTTATACCCTTTACTAAATCGGTCCTCCTTAGTATTCCATTCGTTTTAAATTAGATGAGTTAATTTGATTCGGCACAAAGTTTAAGAAATTTTTTTTTTTTGAAACTGATGATCTTAAAAACATAGGGGGTAAAAGCTTTATGGGCATGATATTTGTGTGGTTATAAAAGTTTCTCATTAAGGGTAAAATGAATAAAATGAAGAAATTAAAGTTGAATCATTTCTAATTGTAGAAACGTGCCATTCTTTTTGGAAGGACTAATAAGAAAATTGTGTCATCAAAATTGGAACAGATGGAGTATCTTTTATCCTTGTTCACATGAATACCAAAAGATAATGCCAGGTGTGCGAATAAAGTTGTACATTGGAAGATTAAAAGATTGGGAACCTACGTATAAAGTATGTGACTGACTTAAATTGTGTGAGGACTTTTGAGAAAAATTGTGTGAGTTTGACTCAAAACGAATAATATCGCGCATGCAAAAAATATCTTTGGGCCAACTGACGAGCACAAAACACAACACGAAATTAACGCTCGCTAGCCAAAGATAGTATATTTTAGTTATCGTCTCCATAGGGGTTGGATTTAAATAATGTTCGAATAATCTCTAGTTAATTACTATTCAGGATGATTAACGCTTTGATTGGAATGATTATGAACTAAAATTAACTATTAAACTAAAGTAGTTAACAATTAATCATAGAAATACAAGAGTTGAGCAACACCAAAATAATCAATGAGAGAAATAAGGGTCGTGACATGATAGGTGCAAGATAGTTATTTAGAATCTAACTCTAGTTCAATTCACTCCAATGTTCCACTGATTCTCACGAATTTATTAAATGATTCGTTCACTCGTATAGCCAAGATTCCTCTCTCGATTAAATCTCAACTCTACGAGGTGAACTAATATAAAGCACTGTGAAAGTATGTAAGAATATGTTAATGGACTAGTATTTAGGAAAACGTCTCTCGTATATTCTCCTACTTGATTTAATCAACAATTCAACAAGCTCTTTCGATTACTTAAAAAAATCACTGAGTTAAACTAAACTAAATAATATAAGATAATCACTCAAAATATTCCTCTTTTGATTAAATAATTTGATGAACAAAATTGCAGTCAATTCAAAACTCCATAAACGAATTCATGCAAGATAACTAGAGTAAAACCCACAAATATTAATCAAGCCTCATATCCGTCAAACCTAAAGTAAACTATTCCATAATCACGAATAAAGTCATCACAAATAAAGTTAAAGAATAAGAAAACATGAATTCAATCCAAACCCGGGTGTTGAGTTGCGGAAGAATAATGAATTATTGTGCCTTAGAGTTTTCACTGCTTTTCTAATCTTATGTAGGTCAAAAGTCTTATAAATATTATATTTTTGATGTATTTATACCATGTAGGAACGGACCCGGACGAAATTACCCTTTCCAAACAAAAGTGGAAAAATATCCCGACAAAATTAAACAAGCACGGCCCACGGCGCGGCGCCCCTTACGCCGCACCAATGGAGAAGTTAAGAGGCAAGAATTCTTGTCAGGCAGCCTGCACAGCACAGCCTCGTCGGGCCTTGCATCACACCCCGCGACATGGCAGCGCGATATTCTTAGAGTAGTCTCTTTTTCTCACTTTATAATAACCAATCTTGGTCATTGACCTCATCGCGATCCTGATTTAATTCCTTGAGTTTCTATTCAGACTTCAAAGATTCAAATCATCCATTTTTGCTCCAAACTTGTTTCTCAACTCGAAATCATATCCTACACAGCATAACACACGTAATAAGTACAAAGTACTCACAATTAAGCTCAAATACAATAAAAATATAATACTTAGAGTACAAAATATAATGAGTTCTACCATCACCAATATAGCCCAAAAGATAAACTACATTGTTTCATCGAAGATTCTCATTTTGTTCGGCTTTGTATTTGTTTGGAATGTCGTATTTGGAAAATCTCATAGTAAATAGAAGAGGATGCGTTTTTGGAGGGATAAACAATTTTGTAAAATTGCGCGGGACACCTTATTTGGTCGTCCCCACTTAACTTATACCCGGTTTTTAAAAAACTTTTAACTTGTACCCACTTTTAAAATAACTTCAGCTCCCTTTCCCTCGCTGAGCTGAAGTTCGCCAGTTATAAAGACAAAACTTCAGCATACGAGGCTGAAGTTCCCCAGTTACAAAGACAAAACTTCAGCTCTAGAGCTGAAGTTCCCAAGTTATAAAGACAAAAACTTTAGCATACGGGGCTGAAGTTCCCCAGTTACAAAGACAAAACTTCAGCAAACGGGGCTGAAGTTCCCCAGTTACAAAGACAAAACTTCAGCTTTCCTCTTTGTAACTGGGAAACTTCAGCCCCATATGCTAAAGCTTTTGTCTTTGTATCTGGGAAACTTCAGCTCTAGAGCTGAAGTTCTGTCTTTGTAACTTCAGCATACGTATGCTGAAGTTCCCCAGTTACAAAGACAAAACTTCAGCCCGTATGCTAAAGTTTTTGTCTTTATAATTGGGGAACTTCAGCCCCGTATGCTGAAGTTCCCCAGTTACAAAGACAAAAACTTCACTAAAGCTGAAGTTCCCCAGTTACAACGACAAAAACTTCAGCTCTAGAGCTGAAGTTAGTTCTTCAGTTACAAGGACACAAACCTCTAGAGCTGAAGTTCGCAAAAATGATGAAGTTTTGCGTGATTGCCTTTGGTACTTCAGCCCCGTATACTGAAGTTATGTGCAAAAGCGGGTACGGATATAATTTTTTTACAAAGTAATTATAAATTAAGACGTGACACGAAAAATGAGTACGGATACAAAAGTCCAACGATTTTTGTTCATAGAAAGTTGGAGACAGGTTGGATTCTGCTTATCAAGGATGACGGTAGCTTGTTCTCATCTAAAGTATTGTGCCATCTCTCAATTTTCTTGCTTTACGGATATTAGTCAGATTTTATTCGCCGCTTCAAATTGACTTCCTTCTTTAAGCTTTTGGATTCTATATATTTTAATATTAGTACTGAAATTGGATAGTTGTCTCATTATGCGAGCTTAATTTTGCTGTACTATTAGTTTCTAAAACTAGAGTTCAACTTAAATAAACATGATAATTACTGTTAATTCATATTAAAATGTATAACCAAGGAAAAAGAGTATTTGTCTTTATTTTCTTTTTCAATAAACCACGGTACCATGAAGAAAATAGTAATGCTCTTGGGAAAAAAATGGGCAGTAAAGCCTCCTTGCATGACATATACTTGAACAAAAATGAACTTTGGGGACATTGTTGATATAGCTAACAATGGTTGAATTAGATCATTAATTTGTCACATGTCGTCGATACTTTTTGTTTGGCCGGCTTTATGCATTGAAATGTTCAGACAAATCAATCAATGAACATAAGAATCACATGTGGCAGTGATTCACGTTCGACTAGCTGATGTTATCCATTCAAGGACTAGACTTTTGCAGCACACTCAACTCTTTCCACCGAAAAACATACTCACACTCGCTATGTTTAGTTAATTTAATTTTAAGAGTCAAACTGATATGAGAAACGAAAATTATGTTTATGTAAACGTCATATTCTTATTGTTTGTTAAATACATGAAATATAACCAACCTTTATCCTTGATTCTGTTTGACCAAAAAAACGTATATCTTTGTTTAAATAATTAAATTTATTTGAACAAGGATTAATCTTAGTTAACAATAATATCTTCAGGTGGAGTTTTCAAAGAAGCTATAATATTAGATGGGTCAGTCGAACAATGGCAACAACATGAAATAACTGTTCTAGAAAGCAAGAGCAATAATGTAGCATTCAATAACAATAAATAGCAATAAATGTCATTTAAATAAATAGGAGGAATGGTTCACCCGATAAAGGATGGAATATGTGGATGTTCCTCTTGACAATGATGAATGACAGACAAATCCTTTAATCTTTTGAGTTATTTTCGGATCTAATGGAAAAGTATGAACAAAAATCTTAGTGAAAATGTGGTGTTTGTATCTTAGTAAAAGAGAGAGAGAGAGAGAAAGAGACAAATCTTTTAGTCAAAGTGTGTTCTTTACAAATGAATATCACCTACCTCTATCATTGTCTCTTTTTTCTATTTATGTGGGACATGCTCCTAAGAAACCCTGATAGTACAAGTGAGAGAATATCCACTAGAATATTCTCTTTCAATAGCCTGTCTTTAAAAAATAGTCGCTATAGCTCGACCTCGACCCTTATTGACATCTCGACTACGGTTCTCGTGGACTCTTTTGCCATGTCACGCTAAGTCTTCGACCACAGCCTTCGCTGATAATCGAATCATTTCGACATGAAGCGTCAATGAATAACTTACTAGCAATATTTCAACCACACCGGATTTGACCCATACAATTAGTTCCTCCACTTATCGAGGTCGTGCCCACGTACGAGGTCGTTGAGCAAATAATGTCGTTCATAGTCGTCAGGGGTCGTGGTCAAGGAGACAGGACTACGTGGCATTTTGGAGTTCGCATATTTTGAATTTTTCAAATTGCATGGGAAGCTAGTTGGAGTCATCTTTGCCAAGAAAAGTGGTCACATCATGACATCGTGCGTCATAATGACGCTGTTTCCCTATGCATTGCATCGATTCAGGTGGGACTCTTGATTGGCTCTATCGGTCGATTTTCGTGCTAATTATGTCCCACACTGTTTCAATTCTGGTGCCTCCCAAACTTATAAGTAGGGGAAGATTTTTCTATTCTGGAACTTTTCAAACTCCTTCTTCTCCCCTAGCACCAATTTATCTCACTTCCTTTGCAGAGCATTCCTTTTTCTCTATTTCTGAGATTCATATTGTTCTTCATTCTTCCTCTTCTTCTTCTTTCGAAATCCTTCTCTCTTATTGAAGATGATGTCTAACATGCCTGTTGAGATCGGTGAGGGGAGTTATGTCCCCCCCCCCCCCCCCCC
>ML417855.1:168683-205309 GCA_005239525.1 Nicotiana knightiana
TGTGTGTGTGTGTGTGTGTGTGTGTGTGTGTGTGTGTGAAATTGAAAGACAAGTACTTTAGGGTCCTTGAGAAATATCGGAAGCTATAGTGTCAGCTCCGTGAAGGCGGCGATGTGCACCAATTGAGGGAAGACTTAAGAGCTAGGGACGAGGAGCTGGTGGGGAAGTAACATCCTGGATAGGACGCTAAGGAACAAAGAAGAAGAACTCGAAAACTCGAGCTTAGAAAGGGGGTCGAGGTTCAGTGCAGCGACCAACTCGAGGAATTCCAATTCAGGGTGGAAACCCTTAGTGATGAGGTCGTTGAAAAGTTGGGAGATCTGGAGAAGGTGAAGTCGGCACGGTCGGATGCTGTGAATAAGGTAGTCCCTTGAGGTGGTGATTCGAACTTTCTGTAATGAGTGGGCGAATGATTTAACGATGACCAGAATCAAGGAAGAACGGCTCGATTAAAGGATCCGGGAGTTGGAAAGAGAGACCTCTGTTCTCCATGATCAACTAGTTGCTTTGGAGACCGAGAAGGCCCAATTATTGACACAATAATTCTCTTCCCGTGCTTCAGATTTCCCCAACGTTCCTTGGGATTTATATGAGGAGTGGATTCATGCCGAGGCAAAATTAGATAAATTTCAAGATTTGCATGCACCAGGGTCCGTCTTTGATGCTGCCTTTGAAGGTGTTCGTGTGAAGGCTCATGAAGCTCGAGCTTCTTGTGGGTATGATCCTTCTACGCCTGAGGCCGACGAAGGTGACGATGAGGGTGTAGATCAGCTTGAGGAGGACGTCTGGTATGATACTGCTTATCCAGATGTGAAGGTGATGGTGGTGAGAGGGATCAAAATGGCGAGGGCATCGTGGCCAAGGTAGTGAAGGCGCAGAACATCGTGATGGTGGCTAAATTTTTGTTTATTTTTGCCAGCGTCTTCATGGGCCTTTGTAAAAATGGTTAAGTATGAAATGCGAATGTTGTTCTCTGCATATTCTTCCCTTCATATGGTTTAGTTTACGTACTTGTATGTTTTTTTGCTTATTTTGTTTGGCTGTATTTTCTCTTTCCTTTGTTGGTATTGTCTTTTTGTTGGACACGACCTTTCGTTAAATTGCAGCCGAGGGCCGGTGGGTGTTTGTTTGAGCGAGGTCGAACGAAAATTTTAGTTATATTACGACCGAGGACGTGCTGACAAGAATACATTTCTTATTGCTTTGACATTTTTTCTTTGGTTACATACTTGGAGAAATTTATAGAGATTGGATGTTGGATGGCGTTCTAGTCTCAGTCCTAGTCTATCTAGTCCCTTCATTGGTTGAATTGGAGAATATTGAGAGTTCAAGCTATGAAATAGCAATCACAACCCCTTCTTTGCGTACTTCGACTAGAAGCGTTCCCTTCATCACCTCGTTAAAAACCTCCTTGAGAAAACCCAACAGCAATAAAACTCATGTGAGGGAAAAAAGATTACGACTTGAGGGACGCTCTTTCTCTTAGAAGTTGAAGTATTTGAGGTGGTTGATATTCCAGTTGTTTGGTATTGTCTTTCCTCCCATTGTTTCTAGTTGGAATGAACCCTTATTTGCTTTTGCTGTGATTTTGTACGGACCGTTCCCATTTGTTCCCATCTTGCCTTCCCTAGAATCTTTGCTCGCTTGAGTTTTAACTTTCAGTACGTAGTCCCCGACTTTGAGTGACCTGACCTTTGCTTTCTTGTTATAATAGTGTTCTGTTTGTTGTTTTTAGGCAATAATCCTTATATAGGCCATATCTCTTTGTTCGTCGACTTTGTCGAGTTCCTGCCTTCTGCTCTCGTTGTTGTTCGCGTCACTCTCATGGGAGCACTTTAGGCTGGGTACTCATACATCGACTGGTATTACTGCCTCGGTCCATAGACAAAAGTGTAGGGCGTCTCTCTTGTGCTCATTTTCGGAGTTTTTTGGTAGGCCCACAATACTTCTGATAGTATTTCTGGCCACAGATCCTTGGCGTCCTCAAGCTTTTTCTTTGTGATGTTTAGTATCGATTTGTTGGAGGACTCTGCTTTCCCGTTGCCCGCCGGGTGATACGGGGTCGAGAGTATCCTTTTGATATGCCTTTTCTCGAAGAATTTGGCGGTTTTCTTTCCCGTGATCTGGGGTCCGTTATCGCAACTGATTTCTTTGGAAAGGCCGAACAATTATATTTCTCCATATAAAGGTGAGTACCTCCTGTTCCCATATTTGGGCGAACGCTCCTGCTTCCACCCACTTAGAGAAATAGTCAGTTAAAATAAAAAAGAATCGTACATTACCTCGTCATGCTAGGAGGGTTCCCACGATGTCCATTCCCTATTTATGGATGACCAAGGGGACGTGACCGAGTGGATATGCTCGTCGCTTGGTGAATCGTTGGGCGTACTTTTTGCATTGTTTGCATTTCTTTACGACATCTGCAGCCTCCTTTTCATGGCGGGCCAATAATATCCAGGCCGTATTAGACATCAGACCAGGGCTCGATTGCTGGAGTGAGCCACGCATTGACCTTCGTGGATTTCTTCAAGGACGCACCGAGTTTTGTTCGGGCCCAAGAACTTTGCTAAAGGACCGCCGTAAGTCCTCTTATACAGGTTGTTGTGGAGGATACTATATCTGGCCGCTTGAATCCTTAGTTTCTTGGCCTCTTTTTTATCGCGAGGGAGTGTGCCGTCCGGCAAGTATGTGAAAATACAATTGCACCAGTCCCAAGTTACGTTTATGGTTATACCTCGACTTGGTCTAGTGATGAGTAGAGAAGATGGACAACGTTTTTTTCTCCGGTCGTGATGCTTTTGGTAGCTACGACTAGTTTCGCGAGACCATCTGCCTCGACATTCTATGCTCTTGGGATTTGGTCAAGCTGGAATTTGTCGAACTCGGGTGTAGATTTCGGTCTACTATTTTTGCAATCTTTGTTCCTTGATCTGGGAAGTCCCTATGACTTGGTTGACTAAGAGCTGGGAATCACATTGTAGTTTCAACCATTTTTCTCCATATTTAAGTGCTAGTCTTAAACATGCAATTACGACCTCATACTCGACCTCGTTGCTAGTCATATTCGGGCACCTTATGGACTGCCGAATCACTTCGCCTGTTGGGACTTCAAGTACTAGTCCTAGCCCGGACCTCGATTCGTTTGAAGCACCATCAGTGTATAGGACCCAGAGGTCTTGTGTTCGGGGGATGTTTTGATGACCATCCATTTGACATCAGGCATTATTTTTATGCTGAAGTCAGCGACAAAGTTGGAGAGCACTTGTCACTTTATCCCCGTTCACAGTTGGTACATGATTAGCTCGATGTCCTATTTGGCCATCCTTCCCGACAACTTAGGTTTATGTAAAATGCTTCTTATGGGGAAAGTTGTGATCACCGAGACGGGGTAGCATTAGAAATATGGTCTAAACTTTCATGAATCTACAACCAAGGCTAAAGCCAATTTCTCGAGGTTGGGGTACCTCGTCTAGGCTTCGACAAATGTTTTGCTGATGTGATAGATTGGAGATTGTGTACCTTTGTTTTCTCGAATTAAGACTATGCTTACGGCTACCTCAGATATGACCAAGTAAACAAGGAAATGTTCTTCCGGCTCGGGTTTTAAAAGCAAAGGTGTCGATGAGAGGTATGCCTTTACTTCTCGTAGAGCCTGAACGCACTCAGAAGTCCATTCGAGGTAGTTGTCTTTAATGAGTACGCCAAACGATTTATGGCACATATCCGACGACTGTGAGATGAACCTTGATAGGGCTGCGACGCAGCCAGTTAACCTTTGGACCTATTATTTGGTAGTCAAGAGTTCTGGTATTCCCTCAGTGGCTTTAATTTCGTCTGGGTTGACCTTGATCCCTTACTGTGATACCTGGAAACCTAGGAACTTTCTCGTGACTACACCGAACACGCATTTCTCAGGGTTAGCTTCATTCCGTACGGCTTGAGTATGTCGAGAGTTTCTTTCAGATGATCGATGTGATCTTCTCCCATTTTGGACTTGACCAATATGTCGTCAATATATATTTCCATTATTTTGCCGAGATGATCTTGAACATCTTCGTTACCAACCTTTGGTAAGTAGCCCTAGCGTTCTTTAGTCCAAAAGGCATGACCTTGTATCAATACGTTCCTTGGTGGGTGATGAACGTGGTTTTATCCTAGTCTTCTTCTTCCATGAGGATCTGATTATAGCCTGAGTAAGCGTCCAAGAAGCTTAGTAGCTCATGCCCGGAGGTTGTGTAAATGAGTTGGTCGATATGTGACAACGGGAATGAATCCTTTAGGCATGCGTTGTTCAAATCTGTGAAGTCCACGCACATCCGTCATTTCCCATTCTTCTTTTTAACCATTACTACGTTGGAGACCCACTTAGGGTCCTTCGACTCCCAGATGTAACCATTTTATAATAGTTTTCCACCTCCTCACTCACTACATCATTGATTGATTTGAATTTATGCCTGACTTGTCTCACTGGGGGGTGGAATGGGTAGACATTTAATTTGTGCGTGGCGTTATCTTTTGGGATGCCTGGCATATCTGCATGGCTGAAGGAAACAAATCTGCATTAGCTTTTAAAAGTTGACTGCATTTACCTGGTTCCTGAAGTTTGCAACTGATATAGGCCTTCTTGCTATGGTCATTGAGGTCTAATTGAACGTGTTTGAGGTCTTCTATGATAGATCTTACAGTTTAGACCATGTCGGGGTCTTTGATGTCGTCCCGAGTCTCGTCATGCTCCGTTGTCGACCCTCCTAATTGCCATGCCTCTTTTTCTTTGTCTTTTCTTTGTTGGTTGGCTGTGCTATTTAAGGTAATGCGGTGACACTCATAGGATGTACGTTGTTCTCCTTGTATGCTTAATATTCCCCATGGAGTTTGGAATATGGCGACTTGGTACAAGCTGGAGGGGACGGCTTTTATAGGGTGTATCCACGGTCGTCCCACTATGGTGTTGTATGCGGTGTCTTGGTCCATGATGTGGAATGTTGTTTCTAGAGTTATGCCACCGGCCAAAACGGGGAGTGTAATTTTACCCTGACGTCCGATCAACTGCATTGTTAAAACCAGTTAGCGTGATGAAACACGGTACTATCTTATCCCCAAGTTTTATTTTGGTAAGTACTCAGGTATAGAAAATTCACGCGCTGCTCCCGTCATCTATCATAAGGTGTTTAACATCGGTATCTAACATTTATTTAGTAATAAATAGGGCATCATTACGAGGAAAAGTCAAACCGTCAGCGTCTGACTTGTCGAAGATGATACTTTCTTCGAATTCATCGTACTATTCGAATGTGATAGATCGTTTGAGGCATTGATGATGTTGATGGAACGATCTGGTGAGGGTGGCTTAGGCGGTCCTTGGTGTTCGCGTCCCCTAGAAAAGTTGGTTCTCCCCCTATCGCTTAGCATCTCTTTAAGGTATCCCTGTCGCAACATGTTCACGACTTCCTGCCTCAGGGGGACGCAATCTTCTATTTTGTGCCATCGTTCCTGGTGGAACTCATAGAGGTTGTTAGACTTTCTAGTGTTTTTGTCTGATTTCATCTTTGGCAGCCACTTCACTTTTGGTCCGATCTTCTCTATGGCATAAATTATCTCTGTAGGTGATACACATAAATTGTGAGCAGATAATAAGAGAGGCATTCCTCTTTCGCTTCGATGAGTTCCTGTCCTTGGTCTGGGTGGGCCTTCTTTGTAGCTGGGGGCGCAACTACCATTCTGACATACTGTTGATGCCATTTTTTCTTAGTTCGTGGAATTGGGTGATCCCTTCTTCGATCTCTTCTGGATTTAGCTTGTACCGAGGTTAGTCAGTGAGTTGGTCCATTAAGGTCGTCCTCATCTGCTCGAACCTCGGCACAATCAGTGATGGTAGGCTATAATCTCGTGTTTTATTCTCTTATTTACACTCTAATTTACTTCACTTTAATTGCGTTTGTGCTTTAAACGTTAGTGTATTGCACTAATAGTGTATTTTATGCCTTGAAGGAGGATTCCGAGCTAGGTAAATGTTATGGAGATAATTCGAGTGATTTGAAGCTTTGATGTCTGAGTAAAAGCCCAAGGGATTATCTAGGATCACGTTTGGGGGTCGAGGATCAAGTCTGGATATCAAAATCGAAGCAAAAAAGCTGGACTCTACGAAAAATTTACAACCGCGGCGCGTGGGGAGGCGCCTGTGTAAAATCCTGCAGTATGTCAGAAATCAAATCTGTGGAAATCCCCACTAATGCCCATATGGAGTGTCGCCCCGTGCGGTGTGCATGTGCAATTTTACAGAGTACTTTCCTATTTCGCGCAGGAGAAGGTATATTTGTCTGGGCTCGTCCCTACATGGCATAAATACATGGAAAACGTTATTTTTGGGACTTTTGACACATATAATACCTAAGGAGATTAAGGAGGAGGTGGAAAAGCTAAAACACAAGGGATTCATCATTCAATCCTCACTCAAGACAAGAGTTTGGATCATTTTATGCTTTTCTTTATATTTGTGATGAATTACTCCATATCCATGGAGTAGTTCTCTTTAGGGATTGATGGATTTGGTGTATTGGTATTTATTTGTGGATATTAACTCTAGTTTTTATGTATTGAATCATTTTGGGTGTTTTAATTGTTGCATCAATATTCAGATGTTCATGTAATCGAAAAAGGCGTAACTTGTGATGTTTTTGCATTATCTTGTTGGTTGAATTCATTAGTTCTTCTTAGTAATCGAAAAAGGTTAGTTGAGTTATTGTTTAGACCTAGTTAGGAGGATAATTGAGAGAGGTTCTCCTAAAGACCAATCCACTACAATTTCGTGCATATCTTCACCGAGCTTAATTTAATTCATATTGTGAGGTTGATACTTAATCGAGAGAGGAGTTTCTACTAAACATTTGAACTAATAATTGTTGATTCGAGAGAATCACTTGAACATTTGAAGTAAATTAACTAGATATATATCCCATACAAGTATCTTGCACCTATCCAATCAACCCCTATTTTCTCCCTTTGATTTCTTCCTTGCTTACTTTTGTTCGATTGTCATTAGTCAATTAGATTTATATTATTAATTAATTCTATTCTTTAATCATATAAATCTCAATTTTTTATTCTCCTGGATAAAAATGTAGCTACAAACTATGAAAATACTGTCTCCAATCCCTATAGATACGATATTATACTGTACTATCTTTGACTAGCGAGCATATTTAGGTGTGTGTTTTAATCTTGTCAAATTTTGGCGCCATTGTCGGGGATTGACAATCAATAGTGTTTGAATAGTTTTTTAAGCAAATATATCACTAGGCAATGGTTTTTTTAATAATAATCAGAAAAATAAAAATGTGTCTCGAGGTCTCACACAATGAAAGTGCATAAAAATTAAAAGTACATTAAGTCCTATTATCAAAGTCATGCGTAAAGCACTCCTTTGATAGCACAAAAAGAACTAAGAACCATAATCCTTGGGCTGGCATATTTGAGCATGAGTCACAACAACTCCTTGAGTAGTTGCATCCCTTTGTGTTTGGTTCTAGGCATATGCACTTGAAATCTTTAAAATTAGGCATCCCCAGTAGGTCAATATAACTGAAATATAAGCTTAACATGGACTTCCTTCCAACCAAAATGAGTGCATACCATTTCAAAATGCACGACCAAGTCCAGGCAGTAGGTGTGTTGTAGTTTTGACTTCAAGTTACGCGTACATACCTTATCATTATTTTTGAGTACTTGCTATAGCTAGCTTCCTCATGTGTAATGGATGTACCTTGTACCTGAAATTTTCTCCAAGGATTTCTAAACCAACCCGCGCAAACATTTGAAGTCCCAGTGTCAAACATAATTATCCTTGGCATAAGAGCTTTTTTGCGCATGATCAAGGCCATTGAAACTCTATGTAGCGTGCTGGTATTACCTTGTGTGATCCTCAGGGAGAAGTAGATGCATAGGAGTTTTCATTTTATAGAGTAGACCTCCCCGTTTTTACCATACTAGATATACATATGAATCGAGATGTGAAGGCTAACGTGAAGCCTTCTCTTTGCCTTGTTGAGTGTAACTTTAGGCTGACCTATGTTGTAGTTGCACCTATAAGGAATGAGTATCAAGGATACTAGTACCAACCTGGTAGATTTGGCCAAAGCATAGAGCCAAGCCCCCTCCAAAGTATCTGCAAAATCATCAAACATGTTAGTGTGAAAATTCTTCCTTCTCTCCTCCCTAAGGATTTGAGTTGGAAGAGTACTATGATCTCCATCTCTTATAGCTTGCCTAATTCCTTCAAAATACCTGCTCCTCGTCCTCTTAATTACATTATTCTCCCCTATCTCTTCCACCTTCATTATTAATTAGCATTTGACTTGACAGTTCTTACCCTTAAATAGGGTATTTGAAGCTTGTCATTATTCAAAATCTTTTTTCCATCTGTTTCCAGTTCCCAAAGGTAGTGTCTTGTACAATGTGCTGCTGATACAATGTCAACTTAGCTAGGTGGTCAGTTAATTTGTTACCTTCCCTCAACACATGAACTACCTGAAATACCCCCTTAGATACTAGTGTTTTGATTTCATTGACCTTATTAGCAATGCCCCAAGATGGTTCCCAAACTTCCTCCAAAACTGTCTTCATGGTAGATTCTTGCCACAAATTTGCATTATGATCATTAGACACCATCCTAGGGACATGCTGGATAATGTCAAAGTTTGTAGGTATTCTTTTTTCTGTGAATTGAGCCTGAAAAAAATCTACTGCCTCCCTTACCATCTCTTCTTGTGACTCGAGGTAATTGTCATTTTTTTTCAAAATTATGGACAACTAAACCTTTTCCTCTTACCTCTCATATGTGCATGAAAGAACTTAGTATTCATATCTCTATCCTTAAACCACTGCATGCCAGCCTTTTGTCTCCAAAATTCTTCTTCAAGATGATAGTACCTAGTAAGATCAGCTTCTACGTTGTGCAACTTAGCTTTATTCTGAGATGTTGGATTCAATTCAAACTCAATCTCAACACCTTAATGACATCCTCCAATGCTGCAACTTGTTTGAATATATCACCAAATATGTCCTTGCTCCAAGTTGCCAGTGATGTCTTCACCTTTTTCAGTTTACTTTGGAAGATGCTGAATGGATTTCCCATAGAATCAACATCCCAATTTTCCTTCACCACCTTTGAAAAAGTCTCATGTTTGGTCCAAAAGTTCAGAAATAATAAATGTTTCTTAACTTGGACAATATCAATGTTACATGACAGTAGAGAGGGGCATGGTCTTAACCATACTTGATGAGGTCCTCAACTTCTAATGCTGGAAACAAATCAAGGAACTGCTGATTTTCAAAGAACCTATCAAGCCTTTTAAAAACGCAATCAATACCAGACTTCCCATTCCACCAAGTATACGAACTCCCTTTGAAACCAAGATCATATAATGCACATGTGTCCACACAATGTGCAAAGTCTTCTACTTCACTTAAGTGAACATGCATGGCCCCATATTTCTCTACCTCTGATAATATCACATTGAAATCACCTCCAACAAGCGAAGGAGATTCCATGTCTGATGCTAAGTGGTACATGGAATCCCACAGCTCAATTCTTTCTATAGCATCACATTTGGCATACACTTGTATCATATATAACTCCTTATTCAGATTCCTATCAAACAACTTCAATGTAATTTGTTGTTCCATGTCTATCACTATGTCTACATAAATTTCTTCATTAACAAAAGCCCATATCTTGTCATTCATATTAGCATAAGTTGAATGAATCCCCAACTTTCTCTTATTTTCCTCTAGTTTGTTTATGTCTTGCCAAGGTTCCATCAATCCTATCAGGTAGAAATTGTAATTCCTATGTAGGTTAAGAAACCTACTAAAAGCTTTTTGTGTGTTTAGTGGTCTCGCATTCCAAACCAGAGCATTATCCATAAGATTATTTGGAATTAGAGATCACTCCTCTTTAGTTGCACCCTGAAATGTATATGTCTTTGATGTCTTTCTTTTGTCTCCTTGTAGGTTTACCAACTGATTTCCTTTTTACCACAATCTTGGGAGATATACCACCATCCTCCTCTATGTCCTCCCCCAAGTCTTCCTCTTGACCTTGTTCATCATCAACCACCTGCAGGTCTAAAGGATTTGGTTCATGATTTTTTGCTACCATTCCCAAATCCCTTTGAACCCTATTATTAATTATAATTCCCTTAGCCAGGATTCCACTTGTTACACTGAAAGTTTTCCTAGATAGGAAGCCAAGATCATCAATAGCAGCAACAACTAATTGTAACGCACTATTACTTTGCTCAGATTCCGTATTGCTAGCATTAGGAACCAAATCAATTTGATTAGTTGAGATTCATGTAGCCTTTTTAACAATCCATCATTCATCTCCCTAGCCTTCATGGCCTCTTTTGTATCCCTGAACTTCAAATTATAGACATCACCCAAACTAGGGTTCACTGTAGTTGAAAACCCAGGAATTACTGTTCCATTACCTTGTGACACCTTCCCTGCATTTGTTTGGTTAAGAGACCTCACTGTATTATCAAGGACATTAACCTGAACATTCCCATTTTGATCCCTAGTTGAAAGCTCCACCGGATCGCATCCAACAATGGCCAACACCTGGGAAGTACCACTAGGGTTTACTGTCCCATTGGTGTTTTTCTTAGACGAAGCTTTATCCTTTGACCCACCTGTGAAAACATCCGCTATATGTGTTCCTTGACCTGCTTCAATAATTGGATTAGCTGATGGTTGATTAGCCCCTTCTCCAGCTTCAAACCTAGATTTTGAAATCCTAGCGTTTACTGTAGAAGTAGGACTCAAACATGCTGCCAGTTCTTCTTACTTGTTGTGTATTTCTTCTTTGCTTTTGGGAATCAAATTTTCATTAGTTTCATTCTCCATAATCTCTACCTCATCACTCCACAAAGTTGTAACAGAGCTAACCTCAATATTAGCCCCATTATCCTTATAATCATCATATGTTTGCGATGGAGCTTACATTCATCTCCCTCAAATTATCTATATTCGTGAAAAATATTTTATGAACCCTCTCAATTGTGGATTCCTTTTTATTCACCTTATCATTCCCAGCTTTACTAGGAATAGGAACTACTTTTTTCGGAATTTGAGTTGAAGCCTTAATAGGAGAGGCTTTCCTAGTAGGAGTAGGATTAGTCTTTTTTGCCTAACTTTTGTTCCTTATTTAACACCTTTTCCACTACCTCTTTCTTTATTTGTTTTTGAACTACGTTCTCGCTTTCATCCAATAAGGCAAATTTGTTACAAGTCACCACTTGAACATTAGATTTTTCTTTCCCAGTCATCATCTTCCCTTTTGAATCCTTGTGTTCTTGAGTTGGCTTAGCAGAATCAACCTCAAAATTGTCAATAGTGTACTCTCTACTGTCCCTTTGGTATTTATTCTTTCTCCTTTGTATCCATTCATTATCGGTAGCAATTTTGTACATGTTTTCCCAGCACTTTCCCACTTGTTAAACCTTTGTAGAAGCAGTAGCAATACCAACTACATCGCTACGCACAACCACAACCTTCTCTTCACCCCGATCCTCCCATTCTTCATTGAGTTTTTTGTGCAATTTTGGATGAATAATCCAACATTCACTTTCATTATAAACTTGTTTCTTTCACATATTATAGTATTTAGGGATGTAGACATAATTAATTTTTATCCATTTTTATTCTTCAGGCCCGGTCTCATCTTCTTCTTCAATGATTTTAATCCTTTGAGACAATATGGCTAATAAATTCACTTCAACTTTAACTTTTGCACAACTAGGTCGTGTTCCATTCTGAGTAGCCAAATTAACATGAAGTGGCCTACCAACAACATTAGCTAGGGAAAAACCAAAATCCTTAACAAAAAAATTGGGAGGAAGGTCCAGAAACGATATCCAAGCGATTGCAATTGGAGTTTCTTCGTCAGGTTTCCACTATGGGCTCTATTTATTGCATCTTATCTTCCAAAGATCACCTTGAGCCTTCAAATATAAAGCTTTCTTGGACAACAAGTGAATATAGTCCTCCATTAACGACATCTTGATCAAAACATGCGTATCCTCAATTAAACCTATTGAACATGGGCCTTTTCATTCACATTGAATTGGGATACCTTCCTCAACTCGTGTATCACCGGTTTTCCATATGAAAACTTGCTCAGAACTGCTAGATGTAATCCTGTTGCGCTATCGATTGTTTAACGTTAGTTTTCTTCCATGTCACCATTGGTTCTCCATGAAGATACTCGACGGGCTTTAGGTTAACAATGTTTACGTGCAATGGGGCATTTAATGATTGGGGTTGAAGTAGTTTTGCGTAGTTTGGGATCGAAGTAGGATTGTTAGATAATTGGGGAAGCTGTTCAGGGTTGTTTGACAACTGACCAACCTCTATTAGAGGTTGGTCAGTTTGCCGGCGCGGACATGGATGAATGTTCTTTCTCTAGTCGCCTCAAGATCGACAAAATCGACCGAACTTCTCTCTCTCGGCGCGCGCGAATTACTTTTGGGTTTTTTTGAAATAGTTTGCAGTGCTTATTCAGGAATTTTTCTTTTTATTTTATTTTTTTCCTTTTTTACGGTTGGTGTTCCTTAATTGTGCGCACACTATTGGTTAGAGTGGTGCATAACTGGATCTTCAGGGAAAGAATTGCTACCATACGAGCCAGAAATTGAAAAACAACTGCGACAATTGAGGAAGGAACGAAATCTCATCGAGACATTAAAAAAGGTTGGGAAATCCTCAATCACATCTATGGCTGGAAAAGGTGATGATAATGTGGACCTGGCTGCGAGAGAGGCAGCCCAACAACGAGAGAAAGCTACACAGAATGCTGAAGAAGCAGCTATTAATGACGCGTAGCGCATTTATGAAGAAGAGAAGGGTCACAGAATGAATCAAAATCAACCTTTGGGGGCAGGCTAGTTCAGAAACATAGCTCCCAGTGCTGGACGACCAGTTGGAAATTACTCTAAATCGGTCTACAACCAAGGTTTGTCAAGTATCAGACCACCTCCATTTGTAACGAATAATTCCGAATTGAAGCAAGGGTTGCTACAAACTCTTCAAACCCGTTGTATCTTCAGAGGGAAGATGGACGAATATCCAAACAATCATCTAATGGACTTCGAGGAGATTATGAACACCTTTCAATACAATGGTGTTTCAGAAGATGTAGTTTACTTAAGGGCATTCCCCTTCACACGTAAAGATGATGCGAAATAGTGGATTTGAAAAATATTTCTCCTCAGCTAATACAGGCAAGTTTAGAAAAGAGATCCATAAAATCTGCCAAAGAGGTCCGGAAACAATTTTTGAAGCTTGGGAGAGGTTTAAAGAGATAGTCAGAAAGTGTCAACATAGCAGAATTGAACTCTGGATGCAACTCCAGGATTTTTGGGATGGATTGGCCCGGCCTCACGCAGAACATTGAGCAATGCAGCTAGAAGTCCGCTAATGAGGAAGACATCTGAGGAGATAGTTACTATTCTTGATGAGTTGTCTGAAGATGCAAATTGGTGGCCGTCTGAAAGTGCTGAAAGAGGAAGAGCGAATGGTGTTCACCAGGTTGATGCTAACACATTTGTCTAGGTACAACTTGATGCTATGGAAAATGAGATAAAGGAGCGACCTTAGCTTTAATAGAGAATGAGACTCGTGCATCTTGTGATATATGTGGTTGAAGACACCCTACTCATGAGTGTCAAGCCTCAACTGAGGAAGCAAATGCGGTTGGGAATTATAACTTCAATTCAATGGGTCAGAAGCACCCCGATTTTTTGATGGAGTTCACCTGGGGGTATTGCAAATGCATAGCAACAAAACAACTCCAAATTCCAGGGACAAGGAGCTCCAGGCTTCCAAAATCAGCAAAGGCGACAATTTCAACCTCAACAGCCAATTAAGTCTGGGCTAGAAGATCTGATGATGTCTTTTATTGTCAAGACAGATGAGAGGTTAGATGCTCATGGTGAAGCCATTAAAGAAATTGGCACAGGGTTGCAAAATTTGGGGAAGTAAGTGGGACAAATTGCCACTATATAGTCTGAGAGAATCCCATGTACTCTACCAGCTGATACTGGAAGGATTCCCAAAGAAACGGTAAATGATGTAACTCTGAGAAGTGGGCAAGTGTTGAAAGAGCCCACCCTCGTCCAAAAGGATGTGATGCCTAAGAAAGAAAGTGGGGAGCAGTTGAAAAATGATGTTTATAATAAGAATAAAAGCAAGAAGGAAACTGAGAAAAAGACGAAGGAAGAGAATTTAAGAATGGATGAATCCGAAGAGAGCAAGAACATGTCTGATTTACCTTTTCCCCAAAATCTTTGTAGGAGAATCTAGACAAACAATTTGAGAGATTTATGGATATGCTAAAACAAGTTAATGTAAATTTTCCATTCACAGAGGTGCTCTCCCAAATGCCAGCTTACGCAAAATTCTTGAAGGAAATCCTTACAAAGAATAGGAAGATCGAAAAAACATCAGTAGTCAAGCTCACAGATCATTGTAGTGATATCTTGCAAAATAAACTCTCACAAAAATGTGGAGATCCAGGGAGTTTTACTATACCTTGCTCGTTAGGCTGTATTAATTTTGATAAATCTTTATGTGATTCTGGTGCCTCAATTAATCTAATGTGTTGTCTATTTACAGGAAGCTAAAGAGTGATATTAGAGAGATAAGGTCGGTGCCAATATCATTACAGCTGGTAGACCAAACAACTCTGATACATGAGGGGTTAGTGGAAGATGTTTTAGGACGGTTACGTAAGTTTGTATTTCTGTTAGATTTTATAGTGGTAAATATGGAGGAGAATAAAGAGGTCCCTCTCATTTTAGGAAGACCATTCTTAGCAACGGGTAGAGAAATCTTAGATATACATGAGAGAAGACTCATGCTTAGAGTGGGTGATGAGACTGTAACTTTTGAAATAAATGTAGAAACAGGGGTGAAAAAGGAGAAGCCAACTACGAGTGTTGAGTGGAAAGCGAAGAGTTCGAAAGAAAAGGTTTCAACGAGAGGATAAGATAGGTGTGGGTGTATCCCAAGAAGGCTGAGAAGAAGTTGTTTGCACGAATGTGTGCATTGGTTCGGGCGCGTGGAATGGAGCCTGACTTTGACTCAGACCCCGACTAGATGTTCAAGGAAGTTCCTTTACCTTATGCTTTTTAATTGTGTGTCATGGGGACATGCCACAAATTAAAGTGTGGGGTAGGGGGATAAGTTTATGTTGTATGTATATGTATTTTGGTTTTTGCTGTTGTAGTAGTTACAGACAAACTGGAAAAACAAAAACCAGAAAAATTTTAAAATTTTTGATTTTTCCCGACAGTGGATAACATTTGACGGATTTATTGAGGGATTAAAATCGATAGAAAAAGACAAAAAATTAATTTATTTTGTTTGGTAGTGTAATAATTCTCCCTTAGTTTTTCTTTGTGCCGCGGTTCTTTTCCAAGTGTTTTGCTTGAACCGGGTGTAGTTAGATTTTTGTTTTTAGAATTAGGAAACTTTGTTATATGAATTAAATTGGAAGCAATGTCTCTTAAATTTATTATACCGTGAGAATAGTGAGTGCTTTAATTGTGACGTTTAGGCTTAGTTTTTGACCCTTGCATAATTACCTTAAACTATATGATCTTAAGTTTGCTTAACTGCTTTAACTAGAGTGTCTTGATAATCAAATCTTGAGTGAGTTATGTGTTATGTGTGTGTGAGCGTTTGTGTGATTCTATGCATTGCATTTGATGTCTAGAAATTTCCCTGGTGTTTACAAAGAGGAATAGTAATTTTATTCTGTCTTAGAAGTGATATAGGCATTTCTTTGTTGAGTCAGTTATATGCTTTTACCCACCTAATTGTTATGTATCTTAGTAACCCCTTTGAGCCTGTAATCATGTTTCTTTGTCAACCACATTACTTGCTTTATCCAATTGTTTGAATTGGTCATCTATTTGAACCATTTTACCTCTCGTGAGCACTTGAATTTGTTATAAACTATGTAAAAGTTGAAGTGTGGGGTGGTTGGTTTGGATTTTGAGTAGAGATAATGAAATAAGGAGAAAGATTCACTTGTTTTGAAAAAAGTAAGAGCCACTTGAAGTGACAAAGAAAGAAAAAAAGAAAAAAATAATTGTATGATTGTGGTAAATCTTGATGTAATTGTGCTTAAAGAAGTTGGGAGTTAATGTATATTGTTGTGAAGGTGGAGTTTTGGTTTGACATAAGTGTGGGGTTTTAAAAAAAATGAAATATATGTATTAAAGTGTGTAGCGAGGTGCAGTCACTGTTATATCTAAATGTATCCTACTCGTCCCGCAGCCTACATTGCAACCAATTAATGTCATACTTGATCCTTGACTGAATGAGCTTAATTAGTTGAGTAGTACACTACGGGAAAGCCTATAGTTCATCTTTTGTAGCATATGAATGTTATTTCTGAGAGTGGGTGAATTCTTTCTATATTGAGTTCCTAATTGTTCTTAAATTTGATTGTGCGTGGAACTAATATCTATTGTTGTGTGAGGGCACTTGATTCATGAAGGAAGGGTAACGCTGGACCTTTGCGTTAGAGTAAGTGAGGGGTATGTTACTTTATTGTTCTTAATCTATTTTAAATATTTTTGGTGTGATGAGTTATGAGAGTTGTTTAAAAAGGTCGTGTTTGTATGAAGTGTAGTTTGATTAATCGAGGATAAGCCATGGTTTAAGTGTGGGGTGTTGATTTTAGGCTATAATCTTGTGTTTTAGTCTCTTATTATACTCTAATTTACTGTACTTTAATTGAGTTTCAGCTTTAATCATTAGTGTTTGCACTAATAGTGTATTTTATGCCTTGTAGGAGGATTCCGATCTATGTAAATTTTATGGAGCTAATTCAAGTGATTTAGAGCTTTGAAGCCTGAGTAAAAGTCCAAGGGATTAAGCTCGGATCGCGTTTGGGGGTCGAGGACCAAGTCTGGATATAAAAATTGAAGAAAAAATGTCGGACTCTGAGAAAAATGTACAACTGTGGCGCGTGGGGAGGTGTGTGACGCGCCGTGCCTATGTAAAATTCTGCAGTCTCTTAGAAATCAACACTCTGGAAATCCCCACCAGTGCCCGGCATAGCGCGTCGCCGCTTGTGGCGCGTCAGAGTGTTTTCCTATTTCACAGGATAAGATATTTGCATTTGCGCCCGACCCTACTTGGTATATACACATGAAAAAACGTTATTTTTGGTGCTTTTCTTTATATTTGTGATGAATTACTCCATATCTATGGAGTAGTTCTCTTTAGGGATTGATGAATTTGGTGTACTGGTATTCATTTGTGGATATTAACTCTAGTTTTTATGTATTGAATCGTTTTGGGTGTTTTAATTGTTGCATCTATCTTCACATGTTCATGTAATTGAAAAAGGCGTAACTTGTGATGTTTTTGCATTATCTTGTTGGTTGAATTCATCAATTCTTCTTAGTAATCGAAAGAGGCTAGTTTAATTATTGTTTAGACCAAGTTAGGAGGATAATCGAGAGAGTTACTCCTAAAGACAAATCCACTACCAATTCGTGCATATCTTCACCGAGCTTAATTTAGTTCATATTGTGAGGTTGATACTTAATAGAGAGAAGAGTTTCTACTAAACGTTTGAACTAATAGAGTGATTCGAGAGACTCACTTGAACGTTATAAGTGAATTAACTAGATTTAAATCCCAGACAATTATCTTGCACCTATCCAATCAACCCCTATTTTCTCCTATTGATATCTTTCTTTCTTACTTTTGTTCGATTGTCATTAGTCAAGTAGATTTAGATTCTTAGTTAATTTTAGTCTTTAGTCTTATAAATCTCGATTGTTGATTCTCCTGGATAGCAATCTAGCTACAAACTGCAAAAATACTGTTTCACTCCAATCCATGTGGATACGATATTATACTATACTCTCTTTGACTAGAGAGCATATTTAGGTGTGTGTTTTAAGCTCGTCAATAAGTGTTGTGGATATCTTCCCAAGTGGTTGAGGGATACTTCATCAACTGACTCAACAATTTTCTCGTTGCTCTTGAACCATCTCTACTCATCCCGTTCTGAAAAGCTGCGACCGCCATCCCTTTAGTTACTTTTGGCATAGTCATCCTTACTCGGTTGAACCGGGCGAGGAAGTCCCTCAGTCCCTCTCCCAGAGAATATTTAATAGCAAATATGTCATGCACTCTCGCCTCGAACTTCTTGGCTCCATTGTGGGCCATTACGAACTTGTCCGCCATTTTTTCAAAAGGTTTTATGGAGCATGCTGGTAGATGCGAATACCATGTTAGCGCCCCTCCCGTAAGGGTTTCGCCGAACTTCTTTATCAAGATGGAAGACACCTGTTCTTTGGCGATGTCGTTGCCTTTTATGGCAGTGACATAATGAGTCACACGATCTTCAGGGTCGGTCATGTCGTCGTATATCCTGAGGTAAGGGGAATTTTGATGGTTTTTGGCATGGCATGTGGTGCTGCATCATCACTGTATGGATACTCGACAAATCGAGCAGCATCCCCTTTTTGGAAACAGCTTAGGAGTGCCCGGTATATTATCGACCCATTCTTGGTGTTCTTTCATTTGATCTCGGAGCGCCTTGTTTTTATTCTCTATTTCTTCCATCTTTTTTATGATGGTTGCGAGGGCGTTGTCACTTGCAATGTCAATGACACTGTGAGTGATACTTGTCGGTGAAGGGAGAGGTACATTGCATTTCTCGTCTATTTGTTGTATCGTGCAAGTTCTTGCAGTTTTTGCAATCGTTCCTGGAGAGGGCTTGTTGAGGACGCTTGTTAGTGTATTAGTTAGGCTCTCTTCGAAGAGCTTCTTCACAGCTAGGGGAGTCCCTTCCTCCATATACATGGAGGCTCCTAACCACGGGATTTTATTTATGCTGCAATGATGGGTTGGTGACAATCTCGCCCATGGATGCAGTAGCGTCGTGTCGTCACCTGCCATTTCACAGCTTTCATTGATGACATTCATGAAGTTTGTTTTGAGGTCACTTGTTATCCTCGTCATTTATTCTCGGTTACCAGCCATGTAGGGTTTTGTATACACAAAGAAAAGAGATCTTGGATTTTTTCGACGTTAGTGACCCGTGTTACTTATAAATATAGAGGACACTAAAAGTTTAACTATGAAATCCCCACAGACGGTGCCAAATTTTGGAAACAAAAATTATGTTTATGTAAATGTCATATACTTATTGTTTGTTAAGTATATGAAATATAACTGACCTTTATCCTTGATTTTTTTTTTTACCAAAAAACGTATATCTTGGTTCAAATAATTAAATTTATGTGAACACGAGTTAATCTTAGTTAACAATAATATCTTCAGGTGGAGTTTTCAAAGAAGCTATAAATATTAGATGGGTCAATTGGACAGTGGCAACAACATGATATAATTGTTATAGAAAGCAAAAGCAATAATGTAGCATTCAATAATAATAAATATCAATAAATGGCATTTAAGTAAATAGGAGGAATGAATCACCCAATAAAGGATGGAATATGTGGATGTTCCTCCTGACAATGATATGACAGACAAATCCTTGAATATTTTGAGTTATTCTCGGATCTGATGGAAAAGTATGGATAAGAATCTTAGTGAAAATGTGGTGTTTGTATCATAGCAAGAGAGAGGGAGACAAATCTTTTGTCAAAGTGTGTTCTTTACAAATGAATATCACCTGCCTCAATCATTTTCTATTTTTTCTACTTATATGGGATATGTTACTAAGAAACCTTAATAGTACAAGTACAGAAATAATAGACTAGAATATTTTCTTTTAATATCCTATCTTGAAAACTAGTTATTACAGCTCTATCAACAATACTCGACCTCGACCGTATTGACATCTCGATTACGGCTCTTGTCAACTCTTTTTCCACGTCACGCTAAGTCTTCAACCACGACCTTCATTGCTAATCAGATCATTTTGACATGCAGCATCATAAGAATACCTTACTAGAAATATTTCGACCACACTTGAATTTGACCCATACAGATTCGTTTTCGAAAACCACATTGATTTTGAAAGAGTACATTATATAACTCCAATAGAATCTCAATATCTAGTTCTTAAAACAATAAAGGATGCAACTTTATTAATTATAACTAACTTAGGCTTTGATGTTTTAAATTGTAATTATAAGATTAGGAGACGTACGAGTTTCTGATTTGTGGGAGAGGGTTTGTAATAATTATGACTTTTACTGGTCTATAGGAATTATCACAAAGCAGAAGAACTCTTTGATTTCCATAAACTAGATATCCCCTTATGGATGCAAAGAGTTTTCTACATAAACGCTAGCCATCGTCATTCATAATAGAAAAGTGTATTTTTCCAGCACATGTAATGGTCTGTGTAACAAGCTGACCGGTCGTTTTGAGATTTAGCATTCTGTTCTATGTTTTCAGACCTTGATCATATTCATATGATATATTATGACTTGCGTATACTGTTGGTTTCGATGCTTGAGAGGTTCGAATTTATTTGATAGAGTGATTCTCAATTTGGGAGCTTTAAGTTCGGAGAGTTAGCCAATGTTTGACTTTTGAGTAAACGACCTTGTAATCAGGATATGATGGTTTCAATAGGTTTGTATGGAGATTTGGACTTGGACATATGTTCGGATTTGAATTTGGGTGTTCCTAGAAGGTTTTGGCTCTACTTGTCGAAAGTTAGCAATTTGAAGAATTGGAAAGTTCATAAGTTTGACTGGAAGTTTACTTTGATATTTTTGGACTAGTTTTGAGACAACTTATAGGTTCATTTAGTTGATTGAAACTTGTGTGAGAAGTTTGGTTGTGGTCCAAAATGTCTAAATGTGATTCGGGCGAGTTCGACAAAGTTAGAATGTTTGAAAGATAAGAGAATGATTTTGATCTTTGATCCATTATTTTGATATTATTTGTGGTGTTTTGAGCCTTTGGTTAAGTTTGAATGTTGTATGGGACTTGTTGATATGATTGGACGGAGTCCCGAGGGGCTCGAGTGTGATCTGGGGTCGTCTGGGACTATTTTGGTTAAGTTTTTATTGTTGATTTTCTGGTGCATCTGATGAGATTTGCAATCGTGTACAGTGTTTTGTCCGTTGGTGATTTATGCATCTTATTGACGATGAAGGGCTCGCATTCGCAGTGAGCTTGGATCATCGCATTCGCGAAGCGTTGGAGGAGGTTAGGCGGTAGAGGTTCGCGTTCACGTATATTCCCTCGTGTTCGCATAGTGGTGAGGCCAATTAGCCTTCACATTTACGAGTTTTTTATCGCGTTCACATAGAAGGTTTCAGTGGAAATGACTATTTGTGAACCGCAATTGCTATGATTATTGCTGGGCAAAGTGTTTAAGTTGCCATTTTCAGAAATATACCTATTCTTTCATATTTTGAGTCCTAGACTTTGAAAGGGATGATTTTCATAGAGATTTTCATAGAAGTCAAGAGGGTACGTGATTTCTACCTATTTCTAATTTTTTTCAAGAATCTATATGGATTTCTACATCTAAAATATGAAATTTAAAAGGAAATATGGGGATTTTTTTGTAAATTTGAGATTTTTTGTAAATTTGAGATTCGAAACAAATCACATATCCGGGCTCAGGGGTGAATGGGTAATCGAGATTTGGTGCGAATCCCGATTTTTTGACTATGTGAGACCGGGTTGACATATTTTTACTTTTTCAATTATGATCAAATTGAACATTTTTTATTCGTGAGTAGTTTCTAACGCTTGTTTTGAATTGTTTGAACGATATTTGGGGTGTAACAATATTCCTTTTCATAATTTGACGCTTAAAAATATGGTTTTTGAAAATATTGACAGGAACTAATATTCTTTATGTTATTAAAAAGGATTCTTAAATGATTTGCCCAATAGAAAGGTAAGAATTTCAAAAAACAAATTGTAAATTTAACCAAACTAATTGACATTGTAGAACAAGAATATTGCATCGGTGAAGGTTCAATGGTAATGTCACCTGTATAAGGAGGCGACTTGGAAGATCGGGCATGATATGTGGAGAAGATGTCCTCATCTTTTTGATACCCCAAGTATGATTCTAAACCTGTTCAAGGACGAATATTTATTTAAGAGAGATAAAATATAACGACCCGACCTTATGCATTTGAGCCCATTTTCCCCATTTGATGCTTCCCATATGCTGATTCTTTGTTTTGTGACTTGCAGGGATAGTTTGGTTTCGGGAAGGTTTTTGAATGAATTAAAAAAGTTAGTTCTAAGGATAGATGCTTAAGTTATAAGAGTTAACCGAAGTATGACTTTTTTGTAAACCGCCTCGTATTGATAATTTGATGGTTCCAATAGGTTTGTATGGTGATTTTGAACATAGGTGTATATCCGTATTTGAATTTTGAGGTTCCTAGGTTGATTTGTCTCTAATTGTCGAAAGTTGGATATTTGAAGATTTGGAAGATTCATAGGTTTTCTTGGGAGTTGACTTTGAGGATATCAAGTTTATATTATTGTTTCGGAAGTTAGAATATGTTTCTTATGTCATTGGGACTTGTGTGCCAAATTTGAGGTTATACTGAGCTGGTTAGACATGAGTTTTGAAAGTTGATTAGTTCACTAAGTTTGATTAAGGTGCGATTTATAGTTTTGATGTTACTTTATGTGATTTGAGACCTCGACTAGGTCCGTGTTATATTTTGGGGCTGGTTTGTATATTTGGATGGGGTCTCAAGGGGTTTGGGTGTGTTTTGGATGCATTTCAGATCATTTGAGCTTGGTTGGATTGCTGAAGAATTGCTAGTGTCCAGTGTTCTTCACGATTGTGAAGTAGGTCTCGTGATTGCGAAGAGCCTTTTTGGGATGTTTAATTTTTTCATTCGCGTTCGTGAACTGGGTTTCGCGTTCTCTAAGTGTTAGGGTCATTTATCTTCGAGGGAGAAGGTCTTGAGTTCGCGTAGGAGGTAAGGTTGGCTAGGAACCAGTTAGGATTTTCCTTCGCGTTCGTGAAGGTTTGAACGCGCTTGTGTAGGCTGGTGGTGCTACTGCATCATGTTTGCAGGTGGCTGACCGTGTTCGCGAAGAGTATTTTTGGGTCACTAGTTGCTTGTGCTTCGCGAACGAGGCTTGGGCTGTGTTCGTGATGGGTACTCCTAGGAAGACCCATTTAAGCTGGAATTTTTAGATTTTTTTCACATTATAATATTTTGAGCCCTAGACTTCGAGAGTGAGAGATTTTGGAAAGCTATTTCACTACACCATTGGAGGTGAGCAATATACACTTGGATTTGTCTTTATATTATAAATTTTCATGGATTTCTATACCTAAAAGCTTGAATTTAAAAGTAAAATTTGGGGGATTTTGGCAAAATTTTTGGATAGTGAATAATTGAGATTTGAACCCTAATTTAGAGTCTATTGTGGATGAAACTTGTATATTTGGACTCGTATCAGAATGGGTGTTCGGGATTTGTGTGTTTTATCGGGTTTCGAGAGGTGGACCCAAGTTGTCTCTTTGGTTGACTTTGTGTATTTGATTAAAAATTCAATCTTTATTGATTGGGTTTGATTTCTATAGCCTTTTTGACATTATTTGTTTGTATTTGACTGTATTTAATCCGTTTGGAGTTGGATTTTTAAGGATTTGGAATTTTAAACGAAATATAAGCTACCATGTAGAGGTAAATCACTTGGCTAACCTTATTAAGAGAAAAACCCCTAGGATATGACTTGTTTGATATGTGTTAAGGTATTTGGGATAGTATATATATGTGGTGACGAGCGTATATGCATTACAGAATTTATATCATAACCGGGGTAGAATAGGACTATTGTATGCTTTGTTTTGAATACGTGCTCATTTGATTCATGATTTATTTGACTTCTGTGACTACGTTTGCTCTCTTATTCATGTTAGAAATCACCAAGGCTTATGAGTAATTGTGAAGGCATAGGAAGTTACTTATGATATTTTGGTCTGCTTAATTATCTATAGTCACATGGAGATTTCATAAGCACATATCTGTATGATATTTATTAAGTCCTTGTGAATCTTTTATCTATTATTCCTGAGCATATGCATATATTTTTAACAATGGATATATGATTTGGAAGGAGGATTTTTGTACGAAGGTAAGCGTGCAAATGGGATACAGTTATGGCGCATTGGACATTATAATCGGATATTGATTTATGATGCATGGTATTATGTCCCTCTTGGCGCTCCGGTGTCAGGTATAACCCATGTTACTTTGGGCCCTGTGAGCGTGGCCGTTATATGGATTTTGTACCGAGTCGATACATGAATTTTGTATCGGGTTATTCTGATACATGGATTGTGTATCTGGATACATGAAATTTGTACCGGTTTGAGTATGCATTCATATTATTGACTCATTTAGAGGTACTCGTTTATCTACTAATTGTTATTTGACATTCTTATGAACTAGTTAGGAGTCCCGGCTTCGTTATTTGAGCATGCTATCTTTAAGTAACGTATTTGAGCAGTGAGATTATTTCTATATTGGAAGAGAATGCTTGATATTTCTACGATTGATATTTGCGATTCTTGGTATTCATGATAATATCTACTGTTTCAGTTCTTAATTTTGTTATTACATAAGTGTGGTAAGTATCCGGTAGCATCTAGAGTTGCCACTACTTCTTCAAGGTTATACATGATTCTTAATGGGTACCGCTTATGATGTACTCATAATATGTTTCTTCACATCTTTTTGTGCATATCCTCAGGTGCATCCTAGCAGAGCTTCCTGATTGAGCTAGGAGACTATACAGAGACTTAGGAAGAGTTGCACTTCATTGATCTATTTCGCAGATCCCGATACCTTGTTCATTTATTATTCATGTCTCTACCTGTATTTAAGGCAATATGTGATGTATATAGACTTACTTCCTTTTCTCATAGTTTTCTAGTGTACTTGTGTCACCTAGTCTTGGGGGTTGTACGGTATTGGCCGTGTTTAGGCCGTGCTATGACTTTATTTGATATTTTTATTGTTTTGGATTATTACTGCCTTTACTTATTCTATATCACTATTAATTAAAGGAAACTGAATTTAATTATGGATTGTGAGTTGACTTGCTTAGAAGGTTTGGCTAGGCGCCATAACGGCCCTGAAGTGGAATTTTGGATCGTGACAATAACATAAGAATCACAAGTACGGATGTGTGTTTGTAACATACGTCTTACTATATCTAAAGAAAGTAAAATAACAATCACAAGAATAGTTCATCATGCTCCTATTGAGGTACCATTAGCCTCAACATTGACTTTAGCATAGCGTTTTGTGCTCACGTAGTCAACCAATTGAGTAGAACATAGAATTAAGTAGAACACTCAACCAACAGGACATAAGGTAATCTAGAATCTACCCCAATCATGAATATTGTTACGCGACGCCTTCCTGAGATGTCAGTGCAACTGCTGTCCGCCAACTGAGGTCCCCTCCGTAAGCTAGACGAGATTGTCAGTACCATATGGGAAAGTCGATGTCAAGAACATTTGAGAGAACAATAAAGAGAACTAAAAGAAAGTTTGATTGCATAAATGAAATCTATTACAAAAGAAGGCAACACGGTGTCGAGGGGGAGAGACACCAGTACAAAGAATTACTTTCTAGAAAGTTTTGATTGCTTGATCCCCCTAATAATGCTTAAAAAAAAAAAAACCAAAACTACAAGACTTGACCTAACTAAGCTAGAGGAACATATTGAAATTACATGAAATAAAACTACTCTATATTTACAATGAAAAGGACTTAGTTTCCAACAAGGTAGAAACAGGTCCGTTGTCAGCAACATTGTCTTTGGCATCACGATCTGCGTGCGGAGAATTGTCTGCGCGCGCGGCGCACTTGGTAGCTGCTTGCGGCTGGGCGCTAGCGAGGGATATCGGTGGGGCGACAAAAGCACATGCGCGCTTTTCACTTGACACATCCAAGACCATGGGGCCATCCGTGGAGCTAGACGTTGTGGGGCTTGCCAGGACGCCACAGGACGCGTCCAAGAGGTCATGGGGCATGGCTGGAATGCCGCCCATGACATTCTCCCCCACCTGAGTTGGCGACGTCCTCGGTGCCTTACTTGTAAAATAATCTTCAATTAGGCTCTTATAGGCTTTGAGGTTTTTTCCCCTATCCCAAGTATTCTCCTCTACATCACACCCTTGCCATTTCACCAAGAACTCTTGGTGATCCTTCCTTGAGGAATGAATAACCCGATCATCAGGAATAGCTTCGGCACGCCGTTTCCCGGTTGAATTGGGGCCTCGAATACTGGGTATTATGAGTTGGCTGTGTGAAGGATCCTTCGTGTATTCCCTAAAAGGTTTCAGAAGACTGACATGGAAGACGGGATGAATTTTCCACCAAGCTGGGGTATCCACCCGGTATGCAACCTTCTCAATGCGCCTTTCAAAGGATAAAGGTCCAATATATTTTTGCAATATGCGAGGGTCATGGACCCCTGCAAACAAGTACCGATTTGGGATTTTGACCATCACTTTGTCTCCTACATGCTATTCAACAAAGCGACGATTCTGATCAGCATGCCTCTTCATCCGCTTTTAGGCTTTGACAAGATAGCTCCGCTCTATCTCCAGTTTTCGCTTCCATTCTTTTGAGAATCTAGCAGCACGAGGAGATTTTGACATATTTGATGCATTCACGGTGTGTGGGAGTAGGGGTTGCTGTATGGTAACAATTTCAAAAGCGCTTTTGTTTGTACTAGAGCTCTTTTGTGAACTGAAACACAGTTGAGCAGCATCCAGAAGCTTCACCCAATTATTTTGCGATCTGGTAACAAAGTGGCGGAGATATTCCTCTAACATACCATTGAACCTCTCCGCCTGGCCATCAGATTGCGGATGAAAGCTTGAGCTATGACTCAATTTTGATCTGAGGCACTTAAATAGTTGGGTCCAAAAGTTGCTAGTGAAGTGTGAATCGCGATCACTAACGATGTCTTTGGGCAGGCCCCAATATTTGACGACATGCGAGAAAAAGAGTCGAGCTGTATCTTCTGCTGATATATATTGAGGTGTTGCAACAAAGGTGGCATACTTGGAAAACCGATCCACCACAACCAAGATAGTTGTGAGGTCTCTGACCTTGGGCAATCCGATAATGAAATCTAGAGACACGCTTTCCCATGGTCTCTTTGGAAAAACTAGTGGTTCCAAGAGTCCCGCTTGTGCCAAGCGGTCGGGCTTGTCCTTCTGGCATACTGGACAAGTTCTCACATACTGGGCGACATCATCGGCAATTTGAGGCCAATAATATGCACGACGGAGTAAGTTCATGGTGCGTTCTTCGCTGAGATGGCTGGCCCACAGAGTGTCGTGACATTCTGCCATAAGGGTTCTTCTCAGATTTCCTCCTTTAGGAACATATAGTCGGTTCCCTTTTACCTTCAGGAACCCATCTTCCATGTAGAACTGGCGAGTTTTGCCCTGTCCTATTAGATCAACCAAATACTGTGCAGCAGGATCATTGATGAGTAGATCCTGTATCTGATCTTTTATGGTGGTAGGTACTTCACTCCCCCTTAGGGTGGCGAGTAGGCACACTGATGCTAGGTCAGCTTTCCGACTGAGTGCATCAGCCACATGATTAGTCTTCCCACTTTGATAATCCAGGTTGAAGTGAAATTCTGCTAAGAGTTCCTGCCATCGGGCATGTCGGCCATTCAGCTTCGGCTGGGTCATGAAATAACTAACAGTTGTGTTGTCTGTCTTGACCACGGACGGGGATCCCATCAGATAATGCCTCCAAAGTCGTAAGCAATGAATGACAACCAGTAGTGCTTTCTCATGGGCAGCATAGCGCCGCTCAGCATCCTTCAGCTTTCGGCTCTTGTACGCTACGAGATTCCCGTCTTCTAGCAAGACCCCTCCAAGAGCATAGTCAGAAGCATCCGTTTGTACCTCGAATGGCTTGGACAAATCAGAAAGGGCCAAGACGGGGCTACTATACATAGCCACTTTTAATGCGTTGAAGAGCTCCGTGCGTCTAGGACCCCAATCCTAAGGCATAACCTTTTTGATGAGTTCTGTCAATGGCACTGCGATAAGGGAGTAGTTCTTCACAAATTTCCGATAGAAATTGCATAGTCCAAGGAACGCCCTCAAGATGTGGATATCCGTGGATGGCGGCCAATCTGTGATGGCTTGGATCTTTTGCTGGTCCAACTTGATCCGCCCTTCCTCAATGACATGTCCGAGGAAGTCGATCTATTTTTTAGCAAAGGAGCACTTGGATAGCTTTGCGTATAATTCGTGCTCCTACAACCGGACTAGGACCTTCCACAAATGCTTCGGGTGTTCTTCCTATGGTTGGCTATAAACCACAATGTCATCCAAATAGACCACCACGAATTCATCAATATACTCTCGGAAGACTTGGTTCATCAGGGTGCAAAATGTAGCTGGAGCATTAGTCAAGCCAAATGGCATAACTAGGAAGTCTAACGACCCATATCTTGTCACACAAGTCATCTTGTGTTCCTCGCCCTCAGCAATCCGGATTTGCTAATACCCTGTCTTCAGGTCAATTTTTGTGAACACCGTTGCACTCTCCAATGTATCGAACAAGTCCTCCATGAGCGGAATAGGATACTTTTCCTTCATAGTGATTTTATTTAAAGCCCGATAATCCACACAGAGTCGTAGACTACCATCATGTTTCTTTTGGAAAAGCACAGGGGACCCATATTGGGACTTAGAGGGTACAATGATCCTTGTATCTAGCATCTCTGTCAATTGTCTCCGAAACTCGGTGAGTTTGGGTTGTAACATTCTATAAGGTGCCCGGGCAGGTGGCTTCGCATCCGGCACTAATTTAATCTCATGGCCCACGGTGCGCCTAGGCGGAAGTCTCTTTGGCATCTCCTGTGGCATGACGTCTTCAAATTCCAGTAGTAGCCCCTTTATAGGTGTAGAGATGGGACCCGATGAGCGTTCTACCTCTTCAATTCATAGGGTAGCCAGGAACGTAGGTTCATGTCTTTTGACTCCCTTCTTCAGCTGCAAGGCTGAGATGTTCTCAACGGCCATTTTCATAGGCATGCACGGGATAATGCAGGGCTTGGCCCCATTTTCTCCCATCATCAGAAGCATGTCCGCATATGGTACGGGCATGGTGTTGGTTTCCCTCATAAATTCCTGCCCAACTATCAACTCGAAGTCATCTATGATCACCATACGCAAGTTGAACTTCCCTTCATAAGGACCCATCTTTACTGGTACTCCTTTGGCTATTCCACCCACTGACTGAGGAGGTGAGTTGATAGCCTTGACATGACCTCTGTCCTTTCCTAAAACTATGCTAAGGTGTTCTACCTGGGTTGAGTCCAAGTAGTTGTGGGTAGTACCTGTATCTATCATCGCTCGAATGGGCTTGCCATTTATCTTCAGTTCAACAAACATCAAGGTCCTCTCTTGTATAAGAGGAGTCCCTTCATTCGTCTTCCTTTTCCCTTTCTTGGGGATTGGACAGGGGTCCTTCTTCTTACGGATACCAGCAGTGGTTCCCGCTAATTCCTCAGAAATAGAACCCACAATTGTATTGAAGGCACCGACTGGTTTGGCCTGTTCCGCATCATCTTCTTCGTCATCCGTCCCATCATCATAATCTTGATGGGTGTTCATCTGTGCATATGGGCATTCGTTATTCCAATGTGGCCCGCCGCAATGACGACTGTTACACCCCATGTTTCCGTATGTAAAAGTATGCCATAAGAAAATTGGTTAAATCTCGGAAATGATATGTTACATCCTGCATTTTTCGTACGTTAAAGTTTCATCGTAAGTTAATCGACGTAAGTTCGGGAATGAGATTATTTTAAGATTATAAGTATTTTATGCTATTTCAAACAAGTAAGCAGTAAATTTGTGAAGGTGAGAAGGCAAGCAAATCGAATAAAAAGAATTTCGTCGAAGTATGGCATTTTGGGATAAAATACAGCTCGAGCTAAAATACCCGGTATTTATGGACTAGTGCCATACAAGGTACCCCATGGCCATGATAGTAAGGTGTATAAAGTGTATTAAAAGTGAGTATCATTTTATGTATTTGAGATAATTCTTAATTATGTGGATAATTGGTTAATTATTGGACTGGTGGGGGATTAATAAAGTGATTAAGGAATTAAGTGGATGCCTTTTGGATAAGTCTTGTGATCACTTACATGGAATCCCCCCACCATCTCTTGTATGACTCTTAAGTAATTTATATAGGTGGCAAGACTAAATTGTATAAATTGGACAACTTATAAAGTGAGTCATATATCACTTTGCAAAAAGAGAAACATTATATGTCTTAAAGACATAAGAATCATATCTCCATTTTTGAATTAACATGAGATTCCATGGATCTCTAAGACTTATAATTCACAAGAAACGTGAATTAACTTTTAGCAAAGTGATGGAGTTTGGGCAATTTTCATTCAAAGTTACACTGTGTAATCGTAACGGGATTTTGCGGTTCTAAGAGAGTACGGTGCAATCTTCGCCAAGAATATTATACAGAGTTTTTCCTACCCCAGGTATGTTACGTTCATCCTTTCTTTTTTTGGCACGATCCATAAGATGCAAACGAAACGAGAAAATGTACAACTTCCATAAATACTATATTCGTAGAAATGCTAGAAATGTGTATATTCTTATTCTTTCATGTGTAATATTATTCTATCATCTGTTCATGGGTCTCAAAAGCATGTAAGTTGGTAAAAATTTATTTCATGATATTAATCAGTGGCATAATAGCCTTATGACGTACCGAGAGATTTTATTAACGTATTTCATATGCATTTCATGCATTTACATATGCACATTGACCCATGAACAGATGAAATTATATACACATATATATGTATGTATATAAATGTATTTGGGATATGGGAAAGGTTATGGCGTTATATACGCACCACCACCTAATCAGCTGGTATACGTTGATGATTTGCCGACAATGGCCGAGATGATATGATGATGTTATGAAACATGTACCTATGCACGTCATGACATTCATACGCATATGCATGGCACTATAAGTATTTCATGATTTACAAAGTTTTCTAGACTTACAGGTTGAGTCATTTACTCTATATTTCTTCCATATCAGTTATGTACTTATTTATGTACCTTACATACTCAGTACATTATTCGTACTGATGTCCCTTTTGCCTGAGGACGCTACGTTTCATGCCCGCATGTCCCGATAGACAGGTCTAGAGTCCTTCAAGTAGGCTATGAGCTCACCGAAAAGTGTTGGTGCGCTCCATTTGCTTCGGAGTTGCTTTTTTGGTTAGTATGATTTAGATGTGTATCGTTTGGTATGGCAGGACCCTGTCCCGACCTTTATGAAAATTACATTTTCTTACAGGCTTGTAGACAGATGTCATGTATGTAAAAGATTGTATCGCCTTGTCGGCCTATGTTCAGTATACAGGTGGTTATTTTGGTCCTATAGGCCTGTATGTCTTATGTATAAGTTGGTATCACATATTGTATTCTACTTATCTCATGGCAGCCTTCCGGCTCGTTTATCTATGATAAGTATGACATGAAAAGATACGTTTTGTTGGTACTCGATTGAGTAAGGTACCGGGTCCCCGTTGCGGCCCATAGGTTTTGGTCGTGACAAAAGTGGTATCAGACCAGTTCTGTCCTAGGGAGTCTACAAGCCGTGTCTAGTAAAGTGTTGTTTATAGGTGTGACGTGCACCACACTTATAAGCAAGAGGCTACAGGGCATTTAGGACTGTCACTCTTTCTTTTTACTATAGATCGTTTGATAGAGCTCAACTATAAGAGCAATTTCCTAACTTTATCTTATTCGTAATACAACGATGCCTCCATCCAGAAAGACGGTTGGTAAGAGATATAGTTGTGGAAGAGTTGAGTCAGACGAGCTTAATTTTCGCATCATGCTTATGATGAGTAAATGAGAGGTCTTCAGCAGATCATGCGTGTACTAAAAGGTGTACGGTTCTTGATAAGGAACTTTTAGGAAAGAATACTTATCTAATCTTACGGTAAAAAGGAATAATGGAATCAAGAGTTAGACACGAGTTGCAGCAAGTAAAAGAAACAAGGTGAAGAAGGGTACGAGGTACCCAATCAATAAAGATTATCCTTATTTACCATTCAGGAAGAGAAATATAAGCATTGTGAGTTAACCTCAACAGTAATAGACACCTATCTCAGTCATGCCCTATGGGAGCTAACAGATATGGTTAAAGAGTAGGATAAGATAGTAGGATTCAGCTGGGGTTAATGTAACCCAAACTGATGAATGGATAGTTTGCGTTAGTTGACATCTCCGAAGGATATTACAAAGGTGTTGATAGATCTCCTTGTGAGACACCCAGACGAAGCACTCTAAGATAGTACAGCTAGATGTGAGTACTGCAAAGATAAGCACTGGAAGCCTCGAAGAGATAAATACTACCTTGGTATGGCTCCCATCCCTAGTAGAGAAAGAATTTTAGGCAACCTGAAGAGCGAGTAGGTGGAGCAAGGGGAGCTAAAAGCAAAAGAATGTCTTGTTCAAGTTTTTGTAATAAAGTAATAGATATAAATATTAGCAGGAAATAAGGAAAGAGTTAATGATGCATTATGAGTAAGATGTGATACATGGATGACAACGGTAGATAAAAAAGATGACAGTATTACAGAATCTATAGTCAAGTGAAGGAAAGACAAGAGGTGATAGGCCTTGAGACAACAAAAGAGTATAGGCCATAAAGTCATATCCTCATTTCAAGAAATAAGTTCGTGACTCCAACGCGACTACCTGAAGGAGAAGTTCAGAGTAATAGAAATTAGTATAGGCTGGTGAACAAGATAAACTAAACGTGAATTAGGGACTGAGTGATTGGATAATAATTGGCATCATGAGAATTTCAGATTTCGTTCTAGCAATAGTAGAATGGAAAACATACGAAGATTCATGAGAAATTCATAGAATTGTCCTTTAGGAAGACGCTTCCCTAAAGCAAGCATTGTGGTCCAAGTGAAGCTTAAGGGACTGTATGCACTAGTTACATTAAGTGTCACCCTTGCGAGTAAGGAATTTTGTTGTCCTTGGTACAGAAGGATTATCGCAAGGCGAGTAAGGGTCGTCGATGATGTGAAAATACGCCAGAGATGAAAAAGGTAAAACATCTATACGTAGACTATCTAGCACTAAATCTTAGTACTCCCCTAAAGGGGGGAATATGGAGTGATGTGACATTAAGACAGAATTAAGTGGTTCCAGTAACTATGGAATGGTAAAGGAAGAGTGTGATAAAAATGAGAAAGGAATGAGATTGCACTTATCCGAATCTTACATATATGCTATGATTCCAGGACGTTATGTAAGCACGACGTTAGAAAAAGGAAGTAAAGGTTCCTGCCCAGAAGGTTATTGATAAATAAGGAGACAGTGCAAGAGGTAAGCTAGACAAAGGAAATAACCCAAGAGAGATTAAGAGGAATATGGATATGATAATGGGTCGACGAGTAGTTAGTAGTGGATTCAGGAAAAGCCTAGTCATGTCTAGGCAAGAAGTCACAAACAAATCAGCAGATCATACAAGATAAATGTAGTAAACCCCAACATGGAGAATTCAGCCTCTCAGTAATGTCATTATAATACTTTAGATATATTCAAATTGGAGTCGGGGTAGTTAAAGGTATCGTATGAGTGTTACGGGGACAAAAAAAAGTGCCGTTGGGAAGACAGTCAAAATATCAGTTCAGAAGCAACCCTACAAGCACAAGGACATGGAGGTAAGCAACTACGAATGATTATTGGCAAGGAAAGACATCAAAAGGTCCGTTATAAGCTCACAACTTTACGAGAGTCAAGGGTTCTCCCTAAATACTAAACCAAAAGACTAGCTGAGGAAATAAGGAAGAAGGCTTCAACCTACGCACAACGACCTAATGAGGAAATAGTCGTGTAATAACACTCTCACAACAACATTGTAAGCACTCAAAAGGAAAGTGGCACCTACCGTGGCTAATGAACGGGAAGTAAAATTAAAAGTAATATTCGAGATCATATGAGTTGCACGAAAATTCCGGCAGGTGTAGGAACTAAGATAAGCTAAGTATGCTCGCAACAAGGAGGCAGAAGACAAGGAAAAATAGCCTACGTTTAAAAGAAAGTTGAGAAGGAACAAAAGGAACTATTCGATCAATGATCCAGAGTTGCTTACGTTATAAGTGCACTTGCGATTTCAGAATATACATATATGTTGACAATCATACCGCCGTAGAAGACTCCAATATAAGTTAAAAGGAAGAATTTTGAGTCCAGGTTATAAACAAAAGAATTGAATTGTTAGAAGATTATATCCTGGATATTCTATAGCGTCCATGTAGGACTAAAGTAATAGCTAATACCATGAGCCGCCGGTCGGAAGATAGCTTAAGCCTACACGAAGGTTGATCAAAGGGAAGAGGAAACTAAAGAGTTACATCAACTAAATAAATTAGGAATCTCCTTATTGGACCCATAAAATTATAGAAATCGTGATTGAGAACATTGCAGAATCACCTTAATATCAGAAGTACAAGAGAGAGAGTACAACAACCATAGTCTATAACAGTTATACGATAAAGCCAGTTAGAAAAGTAACAGCCTCATAAGAAGTCAGTATGAAGCTTCCACTAGATTGTAGTATTAAAATAAAGCCCCAAGTTGTGGATGCGAATCATACCTATGTGGAAGGGAGGTTATGAAAAAGATACAAGATGTGATGCGAGATTTCAAGGTAAGTAAGGTGAAGGTGAACAACGTACGAGATACTCAAATGCAGAAGGCTGTGAATAGTCCATACTTCGGATAGAAAGCTAGAAGCACAGGGATTCAGTATCCAGGAACGATAGCAGCATCGCCAATGATATAATGTCCAGCCTATAATTTTTAGGTACCGAGAGATCTAGCCAAGAGAATAAAGAAGCGATATAGACGATGAAATGCCTCGTTTGATGTTCTAGAATAATACAAGGGAATCTATGGTGAAGAAGGATTGTGAGCAGTATAAATTGATATATGTGGGTCGCAAGCTAAAGCATGATAAAGCGACAAGGTTTTAGGAAGACAAGAGTAAAAACAAGAAAGGGTGAGTGTGAAGGGGGCGAAAATGAATAAGTTCTCGGGGTTAAGCCCATGAAAATAAGAGAGCCGATGGGTTCTCTAAGTTATAGAAGGCTCAGTATAGTCGAATGAACTCAAATGAGTCTAAGACTAGCAGCATTTAGAATATATGGAATGTTGCCCTAGTAGTGAAATGAAGGTTTAATTCTGACAAATAAAAGATAACGTTTGGGCCTTCGATTGGATAATGATTTGATGAAAAAAAAAGGGAAAAAGAGAAAATATTTCGCGGACAGTACGAGATCAGAATAAGTCCCATAAGGTGAATTACATCGAGATACTATGAAATACAATTATGGAAATCACTTCAAATATTCATCGATGCAATGTAAGACCTAGTGGCAAGGCTTTCCATAAGAAGTTTCAAGGTATCAGTGGTATATTGTAGGTCAATATTGCGGCAAATCATAATGGATGGACAAAAGTCACAAAGTATGAGCTGAGATTAGGTCGTCATTCTTAAGATGAATATTAATGAGAAAGCATTAAAGGACTTGGATTTATACATATGGAAATGAGCAACAAGAGTAAGCTGGAATTTGGTGGCAGACCTCTACAACGATAAATCGAAGTAAGAATTATGGTATATGATGCCCAGAGGGATAGCTTGACATAATTTTGTATATGTTCACAAAGTGAAGCCTAGAGATTGGCTAAAGGCTGGAGAAAAGAGAAGAAAAGAGTCTCATAGGTACACGTACAAAGTTAGAGTTGTAAAGGCTGCATGATAGAAGGTAGCAACAGTTATGAGATTAGAAGGATTCCGAATACAAGTCATGGTATGAGAAAGAGTCTTAAAAGGGGGAATGCCCTGGAATTTGGGATTCATTCACAGAACAGTTGCCTAAATGGAAAGAAGAGTATAAAGTATTCGTAGGAGCTATGGGTCATGAGAATGATAAGTGCATCAGTAAACATTCGAGGAAGAATGTTCCAAAGGGATGAATGATGTTACACTCATGTTTCTGTATGTAAAAGTATGCCATAAGCAAATTGGTGAAAGCTCGGAAATGAGATATTACATCCTGCATTTTTCGTACGTTAAAGTTTCATCGTAAGTTAATCGACGTAAGTTTGGGAATGAGATTATTTTAAGATTATAGGCATTTTATGCTATTTCAAACCAGTAAGGAGTAAATTTCTGAAGGTGAGAAGGCAAGAAAATCGAATAAAAAGAATTTCGTCGAAGTATGGCATTTTGGGATAAAATATGGCTCGAGCTAAAATACCCGGTATTTATGGATTAGTGCCATACAAGGTACCCCATGGCCATGATATTAAGGTGTATAAAGTGTATTAAAAGTGAGTATCATTTTATTTATTTGAGATAATTCTTAATTATGTGAATAATTGATTAATTATTGGACTAGTGGGGGATTACTGAAGTGATTAAGGAATTAAGTAGATAACTTTTGGATAAGTCTTATGATCACTTATGTGGAATCCCCCCCCCCCCCCC
>ML417855.1:206258-254781 GCA_005239525.1 Nicotiana knightiana
CTCTTAAGTAATTTAAATAGGTGGTAAGACTAAATTGTAAAGGTTGGACAACTTATAAAGTGAGTCATATATCACTTTGGAAAAAAAGAAACATTATATGTCTTAAAGACATAAGAATCATATCTCCATTTTTGAATTAACATGAGATTCCAAGGATCTCTAAGAATTATAATTCACAAGAAACGTGAATTAACTTTTAGCAAAATGATGGAGTTTGGGCCAATTTTCATACAAAGTTACACTCTGTAATCGTAATGGGATTTTGCGGTTCTAAGAGAGTACGGTGCAATCTTCGCCAAGAATATTATAAAGAGTTTTCCTTACCCCAGGTATGTTAAGGTCTTCCTTTCTTTTTTTTGTCATGATGCATACGATGCAAACAAAATGAAAAAATGCACAACTTCCATAAATACTCTATTCGTAGAAATGCTAGAAATGTGTATATTCTTATTCTTCCATGTGTAATATTATTCTATCATATGTTCATGGGTCTCAGAAGCATGTAAGTTGGTAAAAACTTATTTCATGATATTAATCAGAGGTATAATGGCCTTATGACGTACCGAGAAATTTTATTAATGTATTTCATGCATTTACATATGCAGATTGACCCATGACCAGATGGCGTTATATACGCGTATATATGTATGTATATATATGTATATGGAATATGGGAAAGGTTATGGCGTTATATACGCACCACCACCTGATCAGCTGGTATACGTTGATGATTTGCCCACAGTGGCCGAGATGATATGATGGGATGCCCTCAGAGGGTGATGATGTTATGAAACATGTACCTATGCACGGCATGACATTCATACGCATAAGCATGACACTATCAGTATTTCATGATTTACAAAGTTTTCTAGACTTAAAGGTTGAGTCATTTACTCTATATTTCTTCCATGTCAGTTATGTACTTATTTATGTACCTTACATACTCAGTATATTATTCGTACTGACGTCCCTTTTGCCTGGGGACACTGCGTTTCATGGCTGCATGTCCCGATAGACAGGTCGAGAGTCCTCCAAGTAGGCTATCAGCTCAGCAGAAGATGTTGGTGCACTCCATTTACTGGAGTTGCTTGTTTGGTTAGTATGATTTAGACGTGTATAATTTGGTATGGCAGGACCCCGTCCCGACCTTTATGAAAATTACGTGTTCTTAGAGGCTTGTAGATAGATGTCATGTACGTAAAATATTTTATGGCCTTGCCGGCCTATGTTCAGGATACGAGTAGTTATTTTTGTCCTATAGTCCCGTATGTCTTATGTATAAGTTGGTATCACATGTAGTATTCTACTCATCTCCTGGCAGCCTTCCGACTCAGTTATCTATGATAAGTATGACATGAAAAGATACGTTATATTGGTACTCACTTGAGTAAGGTACCGGGTCCCCGTTGCGACCCATAGGTTTTTGTCGTGACAATGGCATCCTGAGGGAGGCTTTCTCCCCCGATCATTGTTGTTTGATGCAACGCTGTAGCTGCCTGACGAGGGAGCCTTAGATTTGGGTACCCTGAGATCTTCCCCACATCTGCTAGAGCCACCATTGTTAGGCTGGCCTCCTTTGTATCCTACTCGAACAGGCGATTAAGGCCTATCCTTCCGAGTTTCCACTTGATAGTCCCCGAGGAATTCCGCTGCTTGGATCGTCTTGGGTAGGGTATCTACCCGTTGTCTTTGCAGCTCCATGCGCGCATAAGGTTTGAACCCTTCCGGGAATGTGAAGAGCTTGTCTTTGTCCGCCATGTCACGGATGTTCAGCATGAGCGCGGAGAATTCTCGCACGTAGTCCCGCACTGATCTAGTCTGTCGGAGCTCCCATAGTTTTCTCCTTGCATTATACTATTCTCGGGGAAGAACTGTAGGTGTATGGCTGCTTTGAGTTCTTCCCATGTCTCCAAAGCATCTTCACTGGCACTGATGGCTTCGTACTTCACTCGCCACCAGAGCTTAGCATCACCCTGAAGATACATGGAAGCAGTTGCTACCTTCTTGGCTTCTTCTAGGCCTCCCACGATATCAAAGTACTGCTTGATGTGGATGATGAAATTCTCCACTTCTTTAGCATTCCGAGCTCCACTGTATGACTTTGGCTTAGGAATTTTCAGTTTTTGTGCCACGGGGGCGAGGTTCACAGCACCCCCGATTTTATTTCCACCTCCTTGAAGCAAGCCTTGTAGAGCAACATTAACAACATTGAGATGGCTTGTCAAGTTGTCTATAGTTTGCTGCATCGCAGTCACCTTGTTTGCCTCTTGTGCCCTGTAGGCTAAATCCTCGGTACGCTCCTGTTGGAAGAAGTATGAGAACAGTAAAGAGAATTGAAAGAAAGCTTGGTTGCATAAATGAAAGCTATTACAAAAGAAGGCAACGCGGTGTCGAGGGGAAGAGACACCAATACAGAGAATTGCTTGCTATAAAGTTTTGATTGCTTGATCCCCCCTAATAAGGCTTAAAAAAATAAACGAAAGCTACAAGACTTGACCTAACTAAGCTAGAGGAACATAATGAAACTACATAGAATTAAACTACTCTATATTTACGATGAAAAGGACTTAGTTTCCAACAAGGTAGAAACATGTCCGTTGTCAGTAACTTTGTCTTTGGCATCACGATCTGCGCGTGCGACGCTGTTGACTAGAGAGGGATATCAGTGGGGCGACAAAGGCACATGCGCGCTTGTCACTTGGCAGCCAAGACCACGGGGCTGTCCGTGGCGCTAGGCGTTGGGAGGCTTGACAGGACGCCATGGGGCGCGTCCAAGGGGTCATGGGGCATGGATGGAAAGCCTCCCATGACAATACACATGGCACATGTATATACCCTCGTCACCTCATATATACATCACCCTCACATGTAGCAAATAATACTAAAATTATGAGGAAAAAGTCCCTCAACCAAAGCTACACTTACCACATCCAGCTATTCCAAAGCTCCAAAGTCGCATTTCCTTGAGAAATTACCTCTAACCGGCTCAAATCTATCCTAACATCAACTAAAGAAGTCAACCAACACCACATGAAATGATCCCAAACACATAATGTTTTGTTCTTTAAAGAATTCTCAAAAAGTCCACAAAAGTCAACCCGGGCTCGCATGCCCAAAATGAGAAATCAATACCAAAATCCGATTATCGATAACCTGCCGAGTCCAAATATGTGATTATATTCTAAAACTAAGTCTATATCGGTACTCGAATTCTCAAAATATACTCTCTTAAAGTGTAAGTAAAATCCTAAATTCCATCACAAATTTCCATGATTTTGGTGTTAATAATTCATGTAGATTCTTGAAATAATACCAAAGTTGAGTAGAATCACTTACCCCTTAATCTTGTATGAAATTCTCCAAGAAAAATCGCCCCTCTCCAAATCTGGGTCTCTTTTTGGGATAGCGACAGGGCATCGCGAAGCACAAACACAATCAGCCTTGCAACCCGAACACGTGAAACTTTAGTCGCGAACGCGACGACCAAGTTCTCTAATGCAGCCGAACGTGATCCTACTAATGTGAATGTGCAAGCCAGGGTCCTGCCTACCTATACACTTTCACGAACGCAAAGTCCATACATGAACGTGGTCAACTGTCCTGACCAATACTAGCGAACACGGTCTTCCAGCTACAAACACGAAGAACAAATTTGCTTCGGCCCACTTCTTCTACGCCAACACGAGGGATTCCTCGCGAACGTTATGCATTATATAACACCAGCAGGACCGGGAATACAAACTCAACTGAAATGGTTCAAAACAACCCTGAATCACACTCAGGCCTCCGGGACCCCGTTCAATCATATCAACCAGTCCAAAAATATTGTCCAAACTGATCCAAAGGTTCGAACCACCCAAATAACATCAAAACCAAGAATTGAATATCAATTCATTCTCATATCTTTTAAACCTTTTCATTCGCTGCACGCGTTTGAATCACACTTAAACATTCCAGATCAGAACCAAACTTAGCAGATAAGCTCCAATCAACTCACTAAACCGATACAAGGTCTCAAAACAGCAATATGAGTCTCATAACGTCGAAGTCAACTCCCGGTCAAGCCTATGAACTCTCCAATTCTTCAATTGCCAACTTTCGACAAATAGAGCCAAAACTTCCAGGAACATCCAAATTCAAATCCAAACATACGCCTAAGTCAAAAATTACCGTGCGGACCTATTGGAATCATCAAATAACAAATCAAAGGTCGTTTACTCAAAAGTCAAATCTTGGTCAACTTTTCTAATTTAAAGCTTCCAAATTGAGAATCACTCCATCAAAATCAATCACGAACCATTATGAAATCAAAACCAACCATGCACGCAAGTCATAATGCATCATATGAAGTTGTTCGAAGTCTCAAATCACAGAACGAAATGATAGAACTCAAAACAATCAGTCGGATAGTTACAACAACTTCCAAAAATAAAATGGATAATTAACAATTTAAAGCCTAAAAATAACGTTTAACCAATATTGTACAGCAAATACTAAAAAGTACAATCATTCAATGAATTAAGTTGAGAACTAAAAAGGCGAGTACACGCATTCAATGAATTAATTTAAGAAACAAAAAGGCAAAGAAAAATTACCAATGAGCCACATTTAATAAAAAATTCAACAAAATAAATTGATGAGAACTTTAAACTTATATACGTTATAATAAAAAATATTATTAGACCATAAGAAAGAAACTACAAATAACTTAAGATGCATAGTATTAGTTGAACTAAAAAGTGTCGTATGCAAATAGTTTAATATCTAGCTTAAGTTTTAATGTGCTTAATATTTCGTACTTTAAATAGTTAACTTAAAAGTTCAACTTTTAACATAACTTACTTTATATCATTGTACAAATAAAGGATTAAATGTCTAAAGATTTAATATCCATAATTTCAAAATCCTAAATTTTAAAAAAATAATTAAATGATTATTCTATGTAATGTGAAATTTATTTTTAAATTTTAAAATGTCGAACAACATTTCGCTAAGGGTTTCACATTTTTAATATAGTATAGGTATAGATAGATATAGTATAGATAAAAAAAATAAATAGATAAATAAATATATAGAGATAACTATAAATATAGATAATACAGATTACTTCCCTTATTCCAATTTTGTTGTAACGAAACTTGTCTAAATGATTTTGTTTTTATAATTTTTCCAAAAGTGCTGTTTGGAGCCAAAACAAAAGCGCTAATAATTATGGAACTAATGGAGGTCGCAAACTTCGTTCGGAAATTTCATGTGATATTTTCTCGAATTTTCGTCTGTACTTTTAATTTAGCAGAATTACATGCTATTGAAAACTTTTTTACTCAGAAGCCCAATTTCTCAGTTTGCTAATATTTTAAATTAATTTAATTCTATTTTCTTAAAAATTCAACAGTAACGATGATAAAAAATTATCGTATGGAAATATCATTTTTTGAACTGAAATCAAAATCAGAGAATTAAAATTTTGGTCGTTGTTGTCATGGTGTTGCTATTAGTCACGGAAGAATAGACTAAGAAATCAAAATAAGGAACATAATTGATGTTAGACATATTTTTATATATTTTAATATTGCTTTATCCATATTGTAACCGTTTTTTGGTGCTATTTAGTGTTCTAAATTCCCAGCATGTGCTAATTATTGCTTTTTCGGCTAACTAAAGTGTTGTGATGAGTTAGGATATTTAGATTGCAAAAATATGTAGAAAAGATGCTCCACGTATAGGAGAAGAGGTTGCATGTTTTCCCTCACATTTTATAAATATCATGTATACTTTCAAAACATAATTCTTGCATTATTACCTAATTTACAGGGGTCATATAAGCATTTTCTATAATATTTCATAATTTTAAATATTTAAAATTAATTTTGTTTGCATTTAAATTACTTGAAATATGTATTAATTGCCCCTTTCAAGGTAGTTTGTGATGACCTAATCATCCAAATTTATTATTTGCATTCACATATATGTTTCATAATATTTTAGTTTATTTTATATAATTATGTTTATATTTTTAAGCTATTTACACAATTTTGCAATAATATCCTATATTCTATGCATAATTACATTTTATTGCATTATTTGTGCTAAAAAAACATTTTCATATTTTTATAATGTCAAGATAGTACTCCAAATCATTTTACTGCATAAGTGACGGTTTTATTATTTATTAATCTCTTTTATAATTTTTTTTACAATTTTGCATATTTAATTTATAGCCCAATACAAGGCTAATTCCGGACCAAAATAGCCCAAATCCTTTGGCCCACTCCACTTCTCTCTTCAGCATCCCTACCAAACGACCCCTTTAAAAATCCGATCGCGACCCGTTGTCGTGGATCTTCAATGATCAACGACTCATAATAAATCCCCATAATTCCGTATATCCCCAAACCCAAACCCTAAAGACCCATTTCCCATTTCAGCCGCCCCAAAACATTCTCAACTCTCCCTCTCTCTCTAAAGAAACCCTAGCAGCCATTTCTGTTGATTCCCTCTTCTAATCCCGTTGATAATGGAATTCTACCATTATTTGCTTACCATATCTGTGTTTCTTCGCTACTGGTCACACGTTTGTGGCATTACTTACGTACTTGCCCAATTTCGGCAAGTATTATCTCTATATCAGAGTGGAATCTACCTCAACCTTGGATATTTGGACAATATTTCGTCCATATACACGAAGAGAGGCCTGATTCTTCATACTAGTTGGCCGATTTTTGAGTATCAAACCCTAACTAGGATTTGTTTTTATTTCTTTCCTTTTTGGTTACTCTACTGATCGCATGTGATATTTTACTCTTCCGTGTTTGTGTTTGCTAGATTCTTTCCTTGTTTACCTGCTTGATTCAATACTGTATAAACCCCTCCCTTGATTCCCTTTAGAGGTATCTTGGGCAGTTATTCTCTCACTCTCACTTATTCTATACTACTCTGAAATTGAGCTCTTGGACGGCTAAAATCCAAGGCCACCAGATTCTTTTCGCTTTCCTCCAGTGCAAGCACTGATCGAGGTCCATTTCGAGGCTCCTGTGAACTCTGAAGCACTGGGGAGTTGAGGTTTTACTGGTCTTCATTAATCACAGTTATTATTGAGATTTTTGAGTTCTTCATCCTTTGCTTACTCTGTTTGTAACTAGTTAGTACCTTATACTCTCGTAATTTCGTTACTTTCTGATTGTGTGCATTTCTCTGGGTGTTTAATATCATGCTATCAAACTCGCTCTAATTCTGACTTTTGCTTAGTGATACATGATATTAACTAGGCTTGCACCTAAACCTGATTAATGTTTATCGAATGTTGTTTGTATTTTTGGGAAGTTACGTCTCTCCAAAAGTGTTTTTCTTTTTGTTGAATCCCTTATACATCACATGATGTCCTGCTGTAACTATGGAATGACATTACATGAATTCTTAGCCTAGTATGCTTTTCCTTGACCTTATTAGCCCCAATGCTTGCATGTTGTAGATAACCAAGTTGTTTGAATGCCTGTCTTCATGTTTAAGCTTAATTGACTATTCAAGACTAGTGTTTGTCTTGAACCATGACTGGGAATCTCCTAGGAAATTAATGCATACCTAGAACCTATTCAAAATTTTCTATGTATAACTGCTATTCCCTGAAACCAACTAGTGATCATATGAACTATGTATGGTAATGTTGTTGCAATGCCAAGGCAGACTTATTCTTTGCTTTGATGTTTTGTGCTCACCAATCGTTTGAGACTCCTATAGTTAATTTCAATCCCTGTCTTGTTTACTCTTCTCTACACGATGCCTGCTTACTTTACTTACCTGAAAGTCAGCCTCTTCTCATCTAATTGCTCACTTATTGATAAAATGAGTTCGCTTGCCTATCCCATATGTTAAGCCCTGCAAATTAGTTGTTCTCATTAGGCTTTTATATTGAAGTTTCCATGTTAGGTTTGTCACTGTTAGATTTCAATTTTCAAACCCTTGCTTAAGGTTCCTTAGGATGGTTTTGGACAAAGCTTTGTTTTGGAACGTTGTTTGAAATATCCATGTTGCTCTTAAACTCTGTTTCTGGAGTTACAACCATAAACTTTGCCGCATATGTGTTTTATATGATCCTGTCTAAGTCTTGATTAGAGGTTTTGTTGGTCACAGCTTAAGAACTGAATGTTTTAATCTTCAGTGCTGTTCAATTAACTATATGTGTAGTGTCACATGTATAGCCAAGCTTAACATCCTTTGGGTAAGAAATTATTCGTCTAGGCCTGGAAGGGCCTGCTTTGGTGCTGGAAGTCTGAAGAACATTGTTTGCGTGCCTGCAGTCCGCATCGAATTCTAAACCTACCTGAAGGCCCAGTTGTGTTACTGGGTTGTTGTTTATTTGTATTTGTACCTGTGATTATTGAATAGGGTCTGTAATAACTTGTAAAACTGATTGGTGAGGAAATTAATGAATAGGGGGCTAGGGTATTCAAATACTTACATGAAATGGTGGAAAATATGCCTATAGGGTGTATGTGTTCTATTTGCTATTACGTTCAACATGCCTTATTTGTTGTTATGTTTAGCGTGTGTCGCAAACTAATAGGAATCATGCATATGGGAATCACGCACACACTTCACTTGTCAAAACATGATACACTTGTTTCCATGTCTACTATTCAACGCTTTAGATGGCATGCCTATAGGATAAAAAAATACAATACCCTCGCTAGTCTTGATACCATGACTATAAGGTTTAATAATTGATCAATTGCTTCATGCTGCTTTTGTACTGCCTCACTTAGATAGCATTCCTATAGGGATAAAGTTTTATAAAATCAAGTATAATTGTCAATTGATAGAAATCCTGCCTATATGGTGTTTATTGGCGCTACTAATCATATGTTTTCAAGTAACTTGACTGCCTAATTATAAAATGATTAGAAAATCATATTTGTAGGGTACTGTCACATGCCTAAGACATATCTCTGTAGAATAAACACTGGTAACTCAGAGTTCTGGGACTTTTTCACTACCTTATTATGCAAATGATTAGAAATCATGCCTATAGGACTTGTAACGCTCTAATCTGCCTATACGTTAGTCCAGAAACTGCAGCACTGCCTGTATAATACTGGAATCATATAGAGATCATGCCTATAGGACTTAATGATTCTAATAAGTCTTTAACTCTTTCGGCCTAACCAAGAATCTTATCGCGTGTTTTTGTGCTTATGTGTGGAGGTCAACTTGAGCCTTTCATTGCAATTGTGTGCAGTCCTATTTATTTTGAATGTCGCCTAGTTTTATCATTTTGAGCAACCTAAGTAAAGTCTTAAACCACCTAATAGTAGTTCCAAAGCCTCCTAGACCATAGACATGGGACGGGTAGTGCACACATAAGATACATTTTAGAATTGAATTAAAGAGACCTTAAACAATAACTTCAACATAGTAATCGAGTAGCAAGAGATGATAGTCTGTTTCCGCTAAATAATATGAGCAATCCCTACCCTAAGGGAGATGCGACGTATTATTTATGTTTCACGGGGTGATCCTTTAGGCTAAACAACTTAGGAACCCTATCCTTTTATATATTGGTTGTTCTCACTTAGTTATAGATCGACACAATTGTACTCCTTGTGATTTTTTAAGACTTGTATCAATTAGCCATATAGTTAATTCTTGTGTTATAATAGATTTTTCAACTTCTACATTTTTCTTTTCTTATTTGATCACATAGGTTAATCATCTAATCCACATAGTGTAAACTTCGGCCAGGACACACAGTTGTGGACCTCGAAGAGTGCCGAACACCTTCTCTTTGAGGTAATTTGAGTCCTTACCCGATCTTTGGTGGCATTGACTAGTCAAATAGAGTTATTTGCGAACAGGTGCCCTAATGCACCTTAAAAATAGTTAGGTGGCGACTCTTATCTTTCAATACCCATTTAAAAGAGTTATCACATGTCGAAACCCGCCTTCACGAGAAAACGAGGCGCAACACATGCAACCTAGCAAGCAATGCCATTAGAAACTCGTTGGCAGTGAAGTTTAAAGAAGTCTTCTAGCTTAGCATCTATGCATGGGCGCGTTAGAGTTGGAAGAACAAGGCTTGGACACGTGGCATCCACCTAACATCCGTTGCTGGGAATTTCAAGCTAAAGTGGACGCAAAGCCTCCAACTTAGCATCATGTAACACCTGAAGCTGATCCAGAAAGGAAAAGGATAACCTTAGCTCATGACTCGTACAATATATAAGTCAAAAACGTAGTTTTTAGATCATCTAACACATGTGGAAGCAGAGAAAAGTCATCACATAGTTTGGAAATTGTGAAATTCATTTTGAGTTGTTCTTTTTCCCTTCTATTACTCATATTATGTATTATTGGGAATTATTTGAGATTTCTACCATGACAATGTGTGGCTAAACTCGTTTGTTCTGGGGTTAAGGTTTTACTTGAATGTCAATACTTGGATATTGATTTTACGAGTTAATTTGTCATATTGGGTTGTTTATTCACATCTTGAGCCTAATTATTTTACTGCCTAGCTAATAGTTAAATACTATATGTGAATCTTGAGTTGAACTTGAAGTAGGTAATTTTTGATTGCAATAGGACTGAAAATAGCACGATCTTGAACCTAGTCATTGGAAAATTGATTTGCAAATAAGGACAAAAATATACCTATTTGCCGTTCTTAGCTTATTGTGCAAAAATTGTTAATGCATTCTTTTTATCTCTAATCTCATAGAAATATAGGGTTTATAATAAATTGAATAGGCGAGTAGAAGTTATAAAATTTCTATGAGTATTATTGTCCTTGCAAGAGAATAACTCTATAAACTGCTAAAATTGGAGAGCCCGATTTTACGGTCACTACGAACGCTCAGAAAGCTTGAAGGTTCGAGTTTTGGCATCGAGCGGTCACATCGAAGGCCCTCGACCTCGAGGTAGTGCAAACCAAAGATCAACGTGGAAAGGCGGGAGACGTCCGAGGGGCACGTGGTTAAAGCTGACAATGTATACAAAATAGTAAAAGCCCGTACCGTGGCATTAAATGGTTGTAGCATCCATATCTCTTTGCATTAATTACACATGTACTATGATGGGATTCCCCCTCATATACAAAGGGGACCCTTTTCACTTTGTAAAGGGACATGATACTCAACATACAAGAACACGAACATCCTCTACTCTTTAACTAAGAACATTCTCTACAATTGCTTCATTAATTTATTGCTTCTTATTTATTGAGTTCGTGAGTTATTCTTCATTTATTACTTGTTATTTATCATAAACAAGCCACTCTTAAGGCCTTCAGCACTGTCGATAGCCCACTTCCAAGCTTCTAAACCTCGACCTCGAGGCCCTCACCAACCACCCTCGAGACCGACCTCTCCGTTACTCGATTTGCATAATCTTGTTTCCTTTTGTTCTTATTTCGTTTCCCCACTTCACATTCAACATCTACTTCCTAATCAACCGATATTAAAATAGATCACATATTCTTAGAACCGCATAATCAAATATAATTGTATTACCATTTTTTCGGTAAACAGTTTGGCGCCCACCGTGGGGCTAAAAATAATAGTGATTGTTTTAGTGCTAGATTCTAAAAACGCAAATTATTCTTCACACATTTTCTTGTCCAAGAATCTTCAATTTCAGGTCAAAAAATGTCTAACTTAGGGAACGCACATGAAAACAACGGCCCTGAGGATCATGGAGAGAACGACGCAACTACTTCAGGTATCAGTGTACCACCATAAAACCCTGAAGGGGCACCGGTGCAAATCCCCATTGATGAAGGTTCACGTAACGCTCGGCATGTCGATAAAAGCTCTCATATAGACAGAAGTATAAGCGAAGGAGACTACCGTGAGGCACAAAGAGCCCCTTCTCATAGGGAGCGAGAAGTTAGCCTTCACGTCATTTTTGAGATGTTGCAAGCACAACAAGTGGATATTGCTCAACTGCAAAGCCATCAAAAAACTCTGAGCACAGCGCCACCGGAAATAGCTCCTCGAGGTGAACAAGCACTGGAGAGGTCGAGCAACAATGGGTCAGCAACCGACCCTGCTATTATGAAGATGCTCGAGGAGCTCATAAAAAGAATCGAGCCAGGAGAAAAGAAGATAGAAGCCAACGACAAAAAGGTGGAGACCTATAACTCGAGGGTCGACCCGATCCCGGACTCACCTCCAATTCTTAAGGGTGTAGATTCAAAGAAGTTCGCGCAAAAGCCATTCCCATCGAGTGCGGCTCCGAAGCCCATCCCGAAGAAATTTAGAATGCCCGATCTTTCAAAATACAACGAGACCTCGAACCCTAATGAGCACATTACTTCCTACACTTGTGCTGTGAAAGGGAATGACCTGATAGATGACGAGATTAAATCAGTTCTATTGAAGAAATTCGGGGAAACACTATCCAAAGGGGCCATGATGTGGTATCATAACCTGCCCACGAACTCGATAGATTCATTTACCATGAAGGCAGACTCCTTCGTAAAGGCACATGCTAGTGCCATCAAGGTCGCTATAACAAAATATGACGTCTTCAAAATCAAACAAAGAGAAAACTTGATGTTGAGGGAGTTCGTATCCCTCTTCCAATAGGAACGAATGGAACTACCACCGGTCTTCGACGACTGGGCGGTGCAAGCCTTCACTCAGGGCTTGAATGAGCAAAGCTCGATAGCTTCGAAGCAGCTGAATCAAAACTTAACGAGTACGCCACCGTAGTTTGGGTGGATGTGCACAACAAGTATCAATCGAAGATCAGGACCGGGGAAGACCAATTGGAAGCCCCTACGGGCTCGGTGTATCCTAGCAGAGTCTTAGCAAAGGAATCGAGGCTTCCAGAGAGAGACAGCCAAGGATAAATAAAGAAAGGTATCAACCATAGTAGAGAATCAGAGAAATATCCCCAGGCGTAACCTACGTCGAAGTGATCAAAGGATGGACCGAGGCCTAAATCCTCGGGGACTTGTAAACAAGGTGAGGTTCGACAGGCATGCAGGGCCGATAGAAGCAGCCCGGCTTTCTGAGTACAATTTTAACATTAATGTTTCTGATATAGTATCAATCCATGGTAAAATCAAAGACACCAGGTGGCCAAGACCCGTCCTATCATATCCTTCTCAAAAGAACCCAAACCTGATATGCGAATTTCACGGTACGCATGGCCATGGCCGAGGACTGCAGACAGCTCTGAGAAGAAGTGGCCCGACTGATTAGCAAGGGACACCTTCGAGAGTTTCTCAGTGACCGAGCCAAAAATCAGTTCCGGGAAAGGGAGGAAAACAGGAAAAATGAAATAGAAGAGCCACATCATGTTATCCACATGATTATCCGATGAGTTGACGTCCCCTAGGGACCCACTTTCAAACTAACAAAAGTATCCATCACCAGAGAAAAGCAAACTCGCAGCCACATGCTCGAAAATACCCTTTCATTCAGCAAAGAGGACATCAAGACCTTGTCTCAACCTCATAATGACGCACTGGTAATTTCTTTTCTTTTAAGTAAATTTCAAATTAAGTGTGTGCTCGTGGGTCCAGGTAGCTCGACCAACATAATTTGGCCGAGGATGGTAGAGCAACTCGATTTGCTCGACCATATCGTGCCCGTCTCTCATGTCCTCAATGGATTCAACATGGCGAGCGAAACAACGAAAAGGGAAATCACCCTTCCAGTCAGCGTGGCCGGTACAACTTAAAATACCAAGTTCCATGTCATCGAAGGCGACATGAGATACAACGCATTGCTCGGAAGGCTATGGATTCATAGTATGAGGGTGGTACCATCAACCCTTCATCAAATGATGAAGTTCCCCATGAAGGATGGAATAAAAACGGTTTACGAGGAGCAACACGTGGTAAAATAAATGTTTGCAGTACACGATGTGGCGTCGATGCCATCACCTTCTACATTGAGGGAGCCAAAAAACAAACAAGTTGCCGGGTAAACAATCACAAACTGTATCCCCGGTGAATAATTAAAAGATCGTACTGCGTCCTTGGAACGAGTAACTAAAGCATATCGAGGCTTGAACGCCACCACAATTAAGATAAAACCCTCTACCTCTTTCCTTCACGTTTTACACTAATCTATGTGCAGGTGCTCAAATCGGAGAACCCTCAAGTCAAAGGCCTTAGGTTTTAAAGCATGCATTACGCTCTTTTTCCCTCACATCGGACTTTATCCCAAATTGGTTTTACCGATGAGGTTTTTAACGAGGCAACACCCATATGCTACCGGAGGAGAACTCACCAAGCATCTACGGCTTCTCTTCGGTCAACCTCAAATACTAGGGGGCATTCCCCCGGGAGATCACTAAAATATGCCAAAGAGGGTCTTGACAAGAGAATGATATACTGGACCAAACGGTCAAATGAACCGTGTCCACCTAGAACAATCGAACCCTCAATGGTAAAAGCATGTATACTTGTATCAAGTAATCGAAGAAGAATCTTTCCAGAAGCGGCCCTAGGGTCCAAAATTCACCGACCACTCGGGAACAGTCCTCGACGGTCATCCCATCGAGTCACCAAGAACTCGAAGCCCTAAGACCTCAGGGCCGAAAACTTCAAGCATGTAAGCCCTCCATGAGGCAATACCAACTCCAGCTCGGGGACTGCCCCCGAATGTCAGCTCATCAAGCTGTCTAGCTCGAAGCAGTAAGACCTCAGGGCCGGAAACTTCAAACTCATAAGCCCTCCACGAGGCAACACCAAACAACATAAGCCTACATGAGGCAATATCAAACTCTAGCTCAAGCAATGTCCTCAAAAGTCGACTCATAGCCATAATACCTCAGGGCTCACAACATAAAACTCATAAGCCCTCCATGAGGAAACATCAAAACTGTAAGACCTCAAGCAAGGCATGTACAAATTTTTAAGACCTTAAAAAGGCATAATACCGATACTAAAGTCAAGGCTATATATCGAACTTATAAGACCCCTAAAAAGGCATACCCTCGATATAGACACCTAGGCTATCTCACTCGAGGACTAGAAGGCTATGGCCTAAAAAGATGACCACCGCCAAAGGCTTCGGCCAAACCAAAAGTGACTCGGAGATGTCCGACTGTCACCATAAAATCACAGGCCACTAATTGCTTCGAAAAGAACCGGTTAAAGGTCGTACCGACCTAAAGAGTAAGAGCCCAAGTTGCCAGGTACATTAAAGGTCATACCGACCTAAAGCGTAAGAGCCTAAGTCACCAGCTACATTAAAGGTCGTACCGACCTAAAGCGTAAGAGCCCGAGTCGCCAGCTACAGGTAGTACCGACCAAAAGCGCCTTAGTGCCAATTTAAAAACCTAAGGCCGATGAGCTCGAGTCGAATCCGACTCGGAGACTGAGCCCGAAATGGTTAACAAAAGCGCCTAAGGGATAAATGTGTAAGAGCCCAAGTCGCCAGCTACACTAAAGGTCGTACTGACCTAAAGCGTAAGAGCCCGAGTCGCCAGCTACAGGTCGTACTGACTAAAAGCACCTCAGGGACAATTTAAAAACCTAAGGACCAATAAGCTCGAGTCTACTCCGACTCGGAGACTGAGCCCGAAACGGTCAACTAAAGCACCTAAGGCCAAACGCGTAAGAGCCTGAGTCGCCAGCCACACTAAAGGTCGTATCGACCCTAATGCGTAAGAGCCCACATGCCAGCCTAAAAAGCCTCAGGGCCAATGTATAACCCCAAGGGTTTTATCTCGAGGAGCAATTCATTGGGCTGATTATCGACAAGGCAAATCAGAATAAACAAAGAATCTTTCATATATATATATGTACATTACAAGTATGCATTAACAACACTCCCACAGGAGTTTTTACAAAAAACAAAGAAGGAAAACCTAATTTACTCTAAGGACCAGCTCCCTCGGAAGCCTTCAAATACCAACATCGGCACCAGAAGAAAGGAAAAACTTGGCGTCGATCTCATCCGCCTTGGCCTGCTTTATTTCTTCCGAGAGATCAAAGCCTCTAGCATGAATCGATTCAAGCGTCTCCATCTGAGACCTACATCGGGCATATTCATTGCCCCCCTCTCTCTATCAAAATCTCCCCTCAGCTCAGCCCGAGCATCGATAACATATTTTAAATAGATAGCCACATTCTTATCGGCCTCACCCGAACTTCTTCAGCTTCAACCCGAGCGTCCACGACCTCGACCTTTAGATCTAAAAGATTAGTCTCGAGCTTGACAATCTTGCTCGTCTGAATCGAGCTATCCTCTCGGGCATTCCGAAGTTGTATCTCGAGGGTAGCAGCCTTGAGCAAAGCATTCCTTTGAGCTGCAATATGTACGCCTATCTACGCCTTCAACACTTGGCATTCGAAATTAACTTGCCCAACTTAGCCCTAAAGGCACTCCAACGCTTCGGTCTTTACCTGTAGTTGAAGAACCAAAGCATTAGTTCCCAAAAGCGAGAAAAAAAGCACATACTCCTTCAAGGTAAGGGTTACCTGACGCTCGAGATTGCCTTCATAGTTCCAGCTCCGATGCATCTCCGCCCGAAGATGTATCAACTCTTTTGTCTTCTTATTGCAAAGGAGCTTGAGAGATTTTTCCTTACCCAAAGCTTCCCGCAACCTGGTCTCACAGTGAAGAAGCTCGAGATAGAGTTTGTCAAAACCTACAGAAGAGAAACTTCGGTTAAAAAAATGAAGATTCATAGCTAACAAGCCAGCGAGACCTATCAGAACTCACCTCGGAGCAGAACCGCTGAGCCTCCTCAAAAATTGAATCAGCATCTACTGGCCTGGCCCCATCAGCCCCAGTTGAACGTCTATCAATAAGGGAACGCCCACTAGAAACCTCACTTGGTTCGGTCCGCCCTCGGTTCTGAGTGCCCCTCGAAGGTACTTCGAGGGCTGAAGCAAATGATGGTGGAGGACTTTTACTCTTCCTCTCTCGAGGGACCTCTTCTTCAAAGTTAAAGGTCTCGGTCCTAGTAGAACCCGCACCCTCAGAAGGGCCCCCAACTCGAGCCGTAGATAAAGAATCATCCCCCCGAGGAGAGCTGGTATCCGTAGAATGACCAACGTATATAAAGCTCTCCTCAGCAACATCATCTCCTTTATGTCTCTGAGAGGGTCATTGAGGATGTCCTCCTCTACAGAGGATCTTCTTCGCTTATTTTCCTCCTCCAGGCTTTCCCTCTCCTCGAAGGGGCACAATCTCATTTTGGAAAACCCACCAACACCTGCGGTGGCAAAGCTAGCATACACAAAAGAAAGCATTCATCAAAAAAGGCAACCACGCGGATCATACCATGGTGCTTTGCTTCCCATCTGCCCTTCGACAGATCATGCAACTTGCGTTTTTCGTATGTTGAGAAAGCTGCCAGCCTCCGAGTCTAGTCTGCAAGATCGAGGACCTCCCCCGACACCCACGAGACCACTGAAAAAGAAAAAATAAACACTCTTACAAATCGGTGAAAGCAAGAGACACTAAGGTACGACATGGCACTTACGTCTAAAGTTCCATTTTTCAGGAAATGGAGGAACTCCGCCGGAATGATGTCGTTGGTCCTCACTCAAATAAAAACCGACTCATCCACCTTCTGTTTCGATCCTCGTCATCACTAGCAATGAAAGTCTTGGTGGACCGGCATAGTAGTGCAATCAGGCCTCGACAATGGTGAGGCCGGTATAATCTAATAAGGTGGCTGAGGGTAAACTCAAGCTCAGCCTTTTTGGTGAAGTACCTCATTATCAACACTATCCTCCAAAAGGACAGATGAATCTGCGCCAGGGTGATTCGGTACCTCTTGCAGAATTCGAGCACAAGTCGGTCGAGGGGGCCTAAGGTGAAAGGGTACGTATACACGATCAAGTATCCTTCTACATAAGTCATGACGTTCTCTTCCCGAGAGGGTAACTGCAGCATCACATTTTCCCCCCAGCCATAGTCTCTCCTCACGATCTCGAGGTGGTTTTATTCTATTGATCGGATGAACCTCGAAGCATGATCTCGATGGCCCGGGGAATTGAAGGGTTTCTCTAATGCGAAGTCCTTCTTCAGAGCAAAGAAGTACGAAGTCAACTCACCATACACCGGCGGTATACTACCGACCAGGCTAGGAGCAGAGGAAGAATTTCCCTCTTCTTGGTGAACAAATTTGGGCACGGCATCCATAACTACTCAAGTGGAAATAACTAGGAAAGGATTGAAAACAGTTTTCACAAAAATGAGAAAGGAATGAGAAAGCTGAAAAGAAAGCTAAGTCTTGGACCGAGGATAGCTTCCCAAAAGCGCCTCCCTCTTCGAAGCTGCAACATCATTCAGCCGAGCCAGCTCTAGGATTTCGGCATCCTTGGCCGCAACCTCCTCTCAAAGACGCTTCGCCAGGGCGTCCTTCTGCTTAATCTAAAAATAAGAAAATACGTTGGTCAGTACAAGACATTGCAACTGAGATAAAAGTATAGGTACCAGCATACCTGCTCGGTGAGGTCAACCCTCTCTCGAAGTGCCCTCTCTGAGTTGGAACAGAGGTTCGTTAGTTCCTCCTCCTTTCGAGCACATAGAGCCTCCAACTCGACAGACTTCGACATGAGCTTCTCAAGCTCCTCTCCACAATGAGTCAACTTATTTTGCATCTTGGAGAAGGCTTGGTCATACAAATTCTTGACCGGCACCACAAAAAAGGGGAAATCAAAATATGAATAGAAGATCTAAAAGTAGCGTATTACTTCTCAAAAGTCACCTGCTTTTGGAGCCTCTCGGCTTCCTCGATAGCAACTAGGGCATCGACATCGGTCTCCTCGTCAACCCCCTCGAAATAGTATCTGAAAGCATCATCCTCTCCAGGGGAGGTCTCTAGACGAGGAACACCCCTAACTTGAGCATCCCGTATCTCCCCCGGAGAAAATAACGGGCCTGAATGAAATCCTCCAGCGACATCAGACTCTATCGAGGTTTCTTCTCGATCCCGTAAAGCTCCAGTAGCAAGCCCTCCGAGATCCTCACCACGGACTGTGCCATGTCCGATGAACCTCTCTGGGACTGTGCCCTAACCCTCATCGAGGGTCTCCTCTACGCACGATAGGTCCGCATTGGCCACATGTAGCTCAAAAGACGAGCGCCCAACAACTCTCGAAGCATCAGCACTTCGTTTTGCCCTTTGTACCAAAGGGCAGGCATCATCGCTTTCTTCCTCAGCCCGTAGGCATTCAGCGGTCATCGAGGACAAGACTATGGCATCAGTTTTAGGCTTCCGAGCCTTTGTCCTTTTTGATTTTTGAGACTCCGCTGAAGCCTCCTTATTCCTTTTCTTATCTTTGGCGGCTTTTTGGGCCCATTTCTCACCAGGTGGAGGCGTTCTCATCAGTACGCCTTCACCGAGGCCTGCAAAAACGTGCTATATTAGAAAACACCATCATCGAAAGTTCTTGCAAAGAAGGAGAAAACAAATGGCAACTATAGCATACCATGGTTCTTTGCATGCCACCTTGTCTTAGCCAGCTCATGCCACACGCGTTTGTTATATGGGAAGGCAGAGTCCAAAAGCCTGATCCACCCCGGAAGGCCCTGGACCGCGCCGGGAAACCAGAAAGTGGCTGCATTATCAAAATAAAGAATATTCAGAACCGTTAAAAAGAAAAAATAGGTGCTAAAGCATAATTAACATGAGGGTACTTACGTTTCATGTTCCACCCTCCGGGTACGGCAGTCTATCGGCGGTGATGACTTCCTAAGTTATGACTTTGACGAATCGGCTCATCCATCTCCGATACTTATCCTCGTCAATGCAGGAAAGGAATGCCTTGGTGGTTCGGAGGTGCAGTTTAATCAGGCCTCCGCGGAAGAGGCGAGGGTTGTACCATTTAATCAAATGGTCGAGGGTAATAGTCATTCCCTCTACCATATTGGCAATGTTTCGGAAGATGTATACGATCCTCTAAAAAGAAGGATAGATCTGACCGAGTGTCACTCGGTACTGGCAAAAATCAAGAATCACCGGGTCAATCGATGGAGAAGAAGAATCGACGGGACCTAGGGTCAAGGGATATGTATATACACTACAGAAGCCAGCCTTGTTCGTGACTATGCTCTCATCAGCCGTAGGAATATCTACTCGAGCCACCTCCCCCCAGGACATGGGCTCGCATCGGCCTGGGGTAGAAGGTGGTTTTTCTATTGTGACGTCAGAAATGGTGTCAAAAGGGCCTGGGATGCATTGTTCGATGGTAGGAGGAATTTTGGACTTACTCTTTGATGGACGTGACGAAGAGGCGGCTCCCTTTTTTTGTGGAACCATTTTTGAAGTTTTGGCCATGATAATAATCGAGTTTTGAAACGAGAAGACGAGAAAACGTACACAGGTAGAAGATAGAAATTGAAAACAATTAGCTAAATTTGAAGGTTTGGAGAAGATGATGAAGATGAAAAACTATGAAAATGCAAGAGATTGTAGTATGTATAGAGGCCCTTTTGGGAATGCTTGAAGCGGTAGGGTCGATATCGTGACGGTTCATGGGCTTCTCGAGAATTGTGTTTGATAGAGACCTGAGTGCATCTTTTCATGTTGCTTCATTTAATTCTCCGAAGGGAATGATGTCATAATAAGAGCGTCGAAAAGGCAAAAGTCAAGACCGTTTCCGATCTCTTCATTCTATAAAACGCGGGGACTATCTGTATACGGCTAAAATCAGAGAGCCCAATTTTACGGTCACTACGACGGTCAGAAGTCTTGAAGGTTCGAGTTTTGGCATCGAGGGTTCACATCGAAGGCCCTCGACCTCGAGGCAGTGCAAACCGAAGATCGACGTGGAAAGGCGGGAGACGTCCGAGGGGCACGTGGTTAAAGCTGACAAAGTATACAAAATAGTACAAGCCCGTACCGTGGCATTAAATGTTTGTACCAGCCATATCTCTTGCATTAATTACACATGTACTATGTTGGGATTCCCCCTCATATATAAAAGGGACCCTTGTCACTTTGTAAAGGGACATGATACTCAATATACAAGAACATGAACATCCTCAGCTCTTTAACTAAGAACATTCTCTATAATTGCTTCATTAATTTATTGCTTCTCATTTTATTGTATTCTTGAGTTATTCTTCATTTATTACTTGTTATTGATCATAAATAGGCCACACTTAAGGCCTTCAACACTGTTATATCATTATCGATAGCCCACTGCCAAGCTTCTAAAGCTCGACCTCGAGGCCCTCACCGATCACCCTCGAGACCGACTTCTCCGTTGCTCGGTTTTTGCATAATCTTGTTTCCTTTTGTTCTTATTTCGTTTCCCCGCTTCACATTCAACATCTACTGCCTAATCAACCGCTATTAAAATAGATCACGTATTTTTAGAACCACATAATCAAATATAATTGTAATTACAATTTTCCCGGTAAATAAACTCAGATAAATTAATAAGTCGGATTTGATTGAAGAACTCATCACGATTGGTATCCAACAATGACTCAACAATATTATTTTTTTGTTGAATTAAGATCTTCATGCTAAGTGTTCTAGTTAACTAATTCTTGTTTTGATTGCAATTCTAGTTAGTATAATTAGTTAAACAAAAATCACCTTGAACTTATTCTTGTCTCGATAAATCAGAATTTTCTTGATTTAGTTGATTATTGATCACAAGTCTTCGAGGGAACGATACTCTACACAGTCTTTATTAATTTGTTAACCGCGTAGATTTGCATGTGCGATTTAGGGCAACGAGTTTTTTGCACTGTTGTAGAAATTAATTATTCCACTAGATTAAGATTTTACAACTTATGAAATCAAGTTTTTAACTTTCTTTCAAGTTGGGTGTTTAATCTCAAGTACTTTCCTTGCATGCGACAGGTTAGGAGCTAGGATAGATAATAGGATTTTGACACAGAACCTGAGAGAGAATTTCGCAGAAGGTTAAGAGAAGCTCAGGAACCAAATAATCTACAGACACTCATTCAATTTCCTGATGAAACAGCGGATGCACACTCATAGACGGTACAAGAGGTGGATATGTCTAGCATCGCTAATGTCACCTCCAGTATCGTTAAGCCTAGGATCACTGGGCATTTTGAGCTTAAACAACTCTTCAACATAGGTGACAACGATCCAAACAGAGATGGAAGAGATTAAACACGGGAATAAGAAGCAAACTCGCCTTCCTTTTTTATTATTTTGACAGAGGGGGATGAAGAAAGTGGACAACATGATCCAACTACTTCATGCAAACAGACAGTTTATGGGATTTCACCACGAGGACCTCCAACCGCATAATCTGAACATTTTGGAGATTAGTAACATATATATCACTAATAGGGTGACGTCCAACTATGTCAGGCTCACTTTATTTCCTTTTTCTCTCCTGGGAGAGGCCAAGAAGTGGATAAAATTTATGTCGTGATGGATCCTACCGCAATACTAGGCAAGACGAAAATCACAAATAACCATGCATCTTTAAATTGAAAACATGATGAAATAAGCTTAACAGTGAAAATCTCATAATAAATGATAAGAAAATACTGATGTTCAATACAAAATCCCCCAAAATCCGAGTGTCACTGAGTACATGAGCATCTAAAGGACAATACGGTCTAACTGCTAAAAACAACTATCTAGAAGAATAGAACAATGCAAATAAACTGAAAAGATGGAGAGTCGAGGTCTGCCGAAGCCAAGGCAGTAACCTCGATAGTCTCCAAGCAACTGATGATCCAATCTAGCAACCGCCGTGTCCAGAAGTACCTGGATATGCACACAAAGTGCAGAGTGTAGTATGAGCATAACCGATCCAATGTACTCAATAAATAACAAGACTAACCTTGGGCTAAAAGTAGTGATGAGCTTAGAAAGGTACAGTCCATATCCAAATTATAACAATACAGATATGACAGGAATTATGACAGTATTATCTCAGATAAACTCACCATTAGTTGGTACACGGTACAAGAATGTAGACATGCTTTCTAGTTTAACAGTTTAAGCTCAACACAGATAAAATATGCCAAGTGTGATTGATATGAGGAATGTTACATCTCTATATCTACATGTCAAATGTGCATGTCACATGTAATGCATCACAATGATAACCTCAAATACTCTCACTCTCAGAGTACTCACTCTAACTATCTCAACTCTCACTCATCACACTCAATCACTTAGAATTGTGTGGTACCTACGCTCACTGCTGGTATGCCAGACTCCGGAGGGGCGATCCTGCCCAAGTGCTAATATAAAGCTAATATGGTCTGCTGCAGCGTGCAGCTTGATCCCATAATAGAATATAAATACTATAAGGCATGTTGCGGCGTGCAACTCGATCCATAATAATAATATATATAAATCCAAGAAGGCCTGCTGCGGCGTATAGCCATATCCACAACCTCTCTTACAACACGACTCCCATACCCCAACTCAGTCATCAATCTCTCTAGTCTCTTGGGCTCACAAATCTCATACTAATCAGCCTAAATAATGATATATAATACAATAATGAATAGTAACAAGGACTGGGATATGATATGTAAATGATGGATGTGGCTGAGTACAAAATTACCATTTAAGCAAATATAGCCTAAACATGATTTCTAACATGGATTGCAGCTCAATTACTATAACAACATAGGGATCACATGAATAGCAACAAGGTTTGATGTCTACAAAGTAACACGGAATCGACCGGGTCACGATTACCACATTGCACGCCCACACACCCGTCACCTAGCTTGTGCGTCACCTCAACACCAATCATATAACACGTATTTTAGGGATTCATACCCTCACAACCAAATTTAGAAGTGTTACTTATCTCAAACCGCACAAATCACTACTCCAACAAGCCCTTTCCTCGCGAATCGACCTCCGAAAAAGTCGAATATAGCCACAAACAACTCAATACGATGAACACAAGCTATATGAATCAATTCCACATGATAAAGCTATGTTCTCTAACAAAAGTCAAAAAGTCAATTCAAAACGTCAACCCCAGGCCCACGTCTTGGACTCCGATAAAATTAACAAAATCCCACCCATTCAACCACGAGTCCAACCATACCAAAATTACTCAATTTTGATCTCAACTGGACCTTCAAATCTCTAAATTAAAGCCTATGAAGTTTCTACAACTTTCCCAATTTTTTCAACCCAAAACACTAATTAAATGGTAAAACATTGATAGATTCATGTATATTAACAAAATCCGAGTTAGAATCACTTACCCTAATGACTTCCTTGAAATCCCTCCAACAATCGCCTCAATCCGAGCTGCCAATGTCCAAATATGAAATAATACTCTAACCCTCGTTTTTTAAATCTTATATTCTGCCTAGATGCTCCTCTTCGTGATCGCGGAAAGTTCCTCGCACTTGTGAAGAACAAATATAAGCTGCCCTAAATTTAATCTTCGTGAATGTAAAATACAAATTGTGAACGTGATTCATAGAATCACAAAGCCACGCGATCGCGGACTCCCTCACGTGATCGCGAAGAACTACTGTGTGGACTTCCCAGCCTCCTCCTTCCTTCTTCGCAGACATGACCAATCTCATGCGTTCGCGATTCATAAAATGCCAAAGCTCTATGATCGTGGACCTTTTCTCATGATCGCATAGAACAATTGTTCCCATTCACCCAATCAACTATTCACGATCGCATATAAGGAAACCATCAACAATCATTACAACAACTTTAAGGCTAAGTCAAATTTAAATACGTTAACCATTCAAAATCCACCCGAGGACCCTGAGATCTCAACCAAACATACCAACAAGTCCTAAAAAATCATACGAACTTGCTCGAAGCCTTAAATCATAACAAACAACACTAAATCCACGAATCGCACATCGCTTTAAGGCTAATGAGCTTATGAACTTCTAACTTCCAAAACTAATGCCACAACATACCAAACCAACTCCGTTGACCTTAAATTTTGCACACAAGTTATAAATAACTCAATGTACCTACTCCAACTTCCGAAACAAAACTTCGAGCCGGTAACCACAAAGTCAACTCTTGGCCAAACTTCTCAACTTTCCAAAATTTAACTTTTCCCACTTTCACCAATTTAATCCATAATCATCTATGGACCTCCAACTCAATATCCGAACATACTCCTAATTCCAAAATCACCATACGGATCTATCAGAACCATCAAAACTCCATTGCAAAGTTATTTACACATAAGTCAACATCGGTCAACTCTTTCAACCTAGGCTTCCAACCTTGGGACTAAGTGTCCCAACTCATTCTGAAACATCCCAGAAGCAAACAACCCACCTGGCAAGTGACATAACAAAAAATGAGCATAGAATATGAAATAAAAGGGGAAACATGTTTATAATACTCAAAACGACCGGCCATATCATTACAATCTGAGGCAAATAACTCTATTACATCACAGATTGATTTGGCTCACAAGTTCTTGGCTAGGTTCTTTCCATCTAGTAAAATCGCAAAGATAAGGAGTGACATAGTTGTGTTCACATAGAGAGAAGGTGAGTCACTTTTTGTAGTCTATGAGCGATTCAAGGGGCTACTAAGAGACTATCCACACCATAACCAAACAAATGAGGTACTGGCTCATTCTTTTATTGAGGGTCTTCACCCAAAATAAAATTATGGTAGACACAGCAGTTGGTGGATAAGTATTGGAAAAAAGCTTTGATGAGCTTTATGTGCTGCTGAACAAGTTTTCCAAAAGAAACCCATATTGGTAAGGGGAAGCAGGTAGACACATAGTCCATAAAGTTGCCAGGGTACTTGAATTGGATGATGTATCAGCATTATCTGCACATGTTGTGTCTTAAGAAAATCAAATAAACAAGATGAATGTGACTCAGAAACAACAATAGTTCCAACCAATGCAACAAGTTCAACCAGTGTAGCATGTGCAGGTGTTGTGCGAAGTCTATGGTGTGGGCCGCTCTAGAGATATTTGTCCAGCAAATTTAGAGTTAGTTTACTTTATGGGGAATGTTAATAGGGGCTATGTTAATAAGAACCAATATGGTAATACTTATAATCCTAATTGGAGGTATCATCCAAATGTCTCACAGGTGGAAATCAGGGTACTCAAAACCAAATCAGACCACAGGGTCAATATCAGTAGTTCCGACCACCACAAGGCATATCAGTCCACATATATGATGGGTAATATAGAGGAGATGCTAAAGAAGATTATGGCTGATAATTAGAATCATACTACTACTATTTGAAATTAAGAGTGACAAATGGGGAAACTTGCTAGTTCCCTGAATGACAAGCCACCAAGAGCATTACCTAGCGACACTAAGGCTAATCCTAAGGCTCCTGTTAATGTTAGGAATGGGAGAAAACTAAAAAAACTCCCATCAATGAAAAGAAAGAAAGTGACTGTTAATTAAAAACAAGCTACCGTAGAAGTTGAATTATAAATTTCAAAAGGGTCAGAGAAGCCAGTCGAGGAGGTTGTGGCAAAGCAACCATAATACCTAGTTGCCAAGCCATCACCGCTATTCGCTCAAAGATTATAGACATTGAAGGTTAATACATACAAGAAGTTCCTTGATATGTTGAAGCAGGTGAATATTAGCATTCCTTGATGGACATCTTGCAAGAAGTGACAAAGTATACAAAGCACATCAAAGAAATTACGACAAATAAGCACAAGGTAACAGAGTTAGAAACAATAGAACTCACTAAGGAATGTAATTCCAGATTTCAAAATAAGTTTCCTCCTAAATTGAAGGACCGGGAAAGCTTCACAATCCAAATTTCAGTTGGGAAACATGTAATTGGGCGAGCATTTTGTGATCTTGTGACGAGCATAAACCTGATTCCGTTGTCCGTGTTACGAAAGACTAAGGCTAGGAGATACTCGGCTTACAATGGTGGTATTTTAATTGGAAGATAGATCCTTAGCCAGTCGCGAGGGGGTCATTAAAGAGGTGCTAGTCCAAGTAGGCATATTCATATTCCCAGCTGATTTTATTATCTTGGGATTATGAGCTTGATCAGGAAGTCCCATTTAATTTGGGGCGACCATTCTTATCCGCGGGCCAAGCAATTATTGACGTATGTAAAGGACAACTGACTATGTTAGTGGGTGATAAAGTGGAGGTTTTCAATTTATGTCGAGCACTCAAATTGCCTGCACAATACGAAAATTTGGCCATTATCACAATTGTGAATGATGAATTGGCAAGCATAACTATTGGCCCAAGAAAGTAAATAGTTTTGAAGATTGACAAAGGAACTCCGAGATGAACCAGGTCCATCACAGGTGACATAGAAGAGCAGAGTCAAAGGCACATGAGAGGTACATGCAGGAGATAAATGTATTCTGGTAAAATTGAGATATCTTCTGATCGAAAAGATTGCAAAAACGAAAATGGAGAAGGACTCCTTATTCAATAAGAACAGAATCTAAGATAAGGAAGGATTTAGGAGTTGAGTTTGACTAGAACTCTTTCACCAAGGAAAATTAGCATTAGGATTCTAGTCAATTCCTTATCTACTAAATCCTATATATATTGCAGAGTATTGTTATTGTAGAGAGACACATAAAATAGAAATTTATCAAGAATTGAGAGTAAAATTCGTGAAAAGTTTTTGCAAGCAGTTCGAGCCAAATTGGAGAGTGCGAATCTGGAGCTACTTGAACCAACTAGAAGCACCAGTTCCATCTGTTGTCTTTTAGTCTAGTTTATTTGTAGTAGGTGATTACAAATTGTACCTTTAAGTTTTATCTAGAAGCAATTGTAACAGGTAGTGAGTGTTCAAGTTATAGTTAACTTGAAGTTTGTCGCAATTAGCTAGAGGCTAGTTTGCCACACAGGGTTAGAGTTAATATTTAGGTTTACAAAAGAGTTTATTTTGTAAATGTTTTTTGGATCATTGATTTAGTGAAGAGTTTGGGAAAATCCTACTGGGAAGTAGGTCGTGGTTTCTTTATCTTTTGAGCCAGGTGTTTTCCGCGTAAAATTGTTCTGTTCTTTAAATTCCGCATTTATTGTTCCGCAAACTGTAGGAGTTGGAACACATAGAGGAACCTGGTCCTTCTATACCTATTGCACGTGAAAATTGGTCACCACACAAATCACCCCACCTCTTGTGTGGTATTGACATAGATAAACATCAATTGGTATCTGAGCGGGTTATCCTTGAAGAGGCTAACACCTTAGGAAAAGATCAAGATGAGTGCACCACCTGGTACTGGGAAGGACAATCAACTGTTAGGCCTCCACTCTTGAATGGACAGTACTACTCCTGGTGGACGGATAGAATGAGAGTTCAGATCATTGGTGAAGACTATGAGCTATTGGACACAATCATTGATGATCTAATGGCTACCATGAAAAAGAACGCGGAAGGAGTAGATGTACCAAAGACTAGAGCTGACTGCACTGCTGAGGATTTGAGAAAGTGGGAGAAAAATGCTAATGCCAAGAAGTGGCTTGTGTGTAGACTCGGTCCAGATGAGTATAGAAGAATTCAAAGTTTTACCACTGCCAAAGAAATTTGGGACACTTTGCAAGTGCCTCATGAAGGAACACCTCAAGTGAAGAGGTCAATAAGTACTCTACTATATTTTCAATATGATAATTTCACCATGAAGGAAGGAGAAACCATCCAAGAGATGTATACAAGGTTCACTGCACTGACCAATGAACTCAAGTCTCTTGGAAGGGTCATTCTTGAAGAAGACAAAGTTGAAAAAATTCTGACAAGGGTCTTCCCTGTCTCTTGGGAAAGAAAAATTACAGCCATTCAGGAATCTAAGAACATTGCAACTCTTAAACTGGATGTGCTGATTAGAAATCTCACTGCCTATGAACTTAGAAGGCAGACTATGAAGATGGATGGTCCTAAGAAGGAAAGGAGTCTGGCACTCAGAATCACTGAAGGAGTTGATCTGGAGGAGGATGAAATGACCATGATCACAAAGGACTTCAAGAAGTACCTAATGAGAGGAAAGGATCCTTTAAGAAGTGGAAGCTACAACAAACCAAGATTTCCTGAAAAACAAACCAATGAGGGGTGTCACAAGTGTGGCAAGACTGATCACTACATCAAAAACTGCCCTCAATGGGAAATTGAATGGAAGAAGGAAAGAGTTGAACGAAGGAACATGAAGAAGGAACAGGTTCAAACCAAGAGGAACAGAGGATCAACAAAGGCTATGGTTGCTGCTTGGAGAGAAAGCTCAGATGAAGATTCAGAGGATGAAGATGGAGATGAACAAGCACTTATGGCAATTGGAGAATCGGATGATGAATCTGAGGTAAGTATAATTCATCTAAAAGAAAAGATAAGTATTTGTCTAAAGAAAAACTTTCTGAACTACTCCTGGATTTCATTGACGAATCTGAGGAGATAAACAAAGAAAAGGAACAGCTGTCTAAGGATTGTGCTATTTTGAAAGCAAAGTTTAAGAACCTGGAATCCAGAGTTAGTGAGATTGTAAGTGAAAACGCTACACTAAGAAAAAGGTTTATACACTTAAAGAGAATGTCCTAGAATAAAAATCTGAAAATTTAAAACTAAAGCTAGGAACAAGTAAGAAGATGGCTGATTCCACACAACGTAATCTAGAGGAAACAATAGGTAATCTTAAAGATGAGTTGTATAGGAAGGATGAGCAGGTAAGAGTTTTGGAGGAGGATCTAGGCAAGTTCAAGCATGAACTAGACAGAACTAGAAAATAGAACAGGTCCTCTGATTCTTTGACATGGCTATAGGAAAATCATAGTAGCAATAGAAGAGGACTTTGCTTTGGGAATCCGCTACCTAAGTGGGATCCTAAAAGCAAGTACCTCACTCTTCCTGAGAACAAGATTTGTACTCACTGTGGTAAGACTGGTCACTTTAAAAGTGAATGTAATGCAAAAGAAAAGGCTAGTCAAAAGAACAAAAGTTTTGTTCGAGAGAAGAATTGGTTACCAAGTTGGGCTAAAAAGAATTTAATTCATCATTTTGCTTATAGAAAGGGACCCAAACTAGTTTGGGTTCCTAAGACTAACCCCTGATTTTCTTTTGTAGGTTCAAGTAAAATGTAGTAGCCAAATATGGTACATGGATAGTGGCCGCTCAAAACATATGACTGGCAACAAGGACTAGTTCCTTTTACTTGAGGACCTCAAAGGAGGAAATGTATCCTTTGGAAATGGAAAGAAAGGTGAAATCATTGGGGTTGGTAAGGAACAAGATGATGAAGAAATTGGGCTGGTCAGAAACTCAGTCCAAACTGAAGCAACACTGGAGGAAGGAACAGGTGATGGAACAGGTTCTTCCATCCCTGGCAACATGACAGGGAGAATTGAACAAACTAATTCCCAAACCTCACTGGAACCTGTGCCTGATCCTATTCCACAACAACAAGGCATTGAAGGAACTTCAAGGAGTAACCAGTTGGTTGTGAAACCATGAAGATATCTTTACAAAAGTACTGAGTAGAGAGAATTTTGAAAGGAACAGGTTACTATTAGGGATGATTAAGATCACATGATTGAACTAGTACAGAATGTAAATACATGAAAAAAAATGAAAAGAAAAAACAAATTGGCTAGGAAAGTCTAAAACTGGTGTAAATAATCAGATTAACAATTGCTCAGTCTCATACGGTATATGACTCACTGATCACTAATGAAAATTTTTCTATCTTTGCAAATTGAGGCTTGATCAAGAGGATTCTGAAATGTTGAACATGGTTCATCGTGTTGGTTCATCTGAAAGGAGAGGTATGTGTTCTACACTCTGTACACTTTGAAATACTAATAATTAAATCATGAGCAGAACTTTGCCCAAACTCAAAATCTTTTCAAAACCTATCCAGTTGACTTTGAACCTGTTCCGTTTCAACAAGAATCATCACCAAATTAAAATACCTAGATCTAGGGAAGTCTTAACCGTCAATTCAAAACTAAAAGTTCATTCAAGCTATCCCCTCCCTCACAAAACAATTCCCGAATTTCTGATGACTCAGTCTGTCCTAAACCTTTCTTCTGAGGTCATCTCTGATGTTGCTAAAAAACATAGGAAACAGGTTCATACTGGTTGGTTCTGTGAAGGATGTGGAACTAACGGATACGAGAAGAAGATGTGGTAAAAACAAAAGGTAAAAATAAAAAGAGAGAGGGATTAAGGAGTGAAGAGAGGGGAATAGGGCAAGAATCTGTAAAAATGGCTATCTGTGGTGCTGAGCCATAAAAGGAGGAAGAAAATAGCAAGAACGCAGGGGGAAGTGAATCAGGAGAAGTTACAGAAGGGTTAGTAAATCTAGGAAAGCACACAGATAAACCTAGTTCATCTACTGAGGAAACCCTGGCGGATCTGCTGAAATGTTAGGTGATAATTACAATCCAAAGAAGAAAAGAACTCCTAACGCTCAAAAATCTAGAACAGTAAGAGAAAGTAAGAAAAGAAAAGCTGCTTCTTCTGAGACTTCTAATATTTCTCTTCCAAGAGGAAGAACTACAAGGAGCAAGTTAAACCAAAGTGAGGACGAGTTGAAGAGAGCTTTAGAGGAGAGTAAGAAGAAAAGAGTGGAAAAAAGGTTGTTGAGCCTATTGAGGCTGTTGAAGTTGATGAGATGGACCCGGTCCATCAAAGTGAAAAAATGGCAGAGGTAGAGGTTCAGACTGCTAAGCCCAAGAAATTCAAGACTTCCTTAAAGAAGTCTTCATCTGTTTCTAAGTTTGATGAACCATCTATCTCGGCTAAACGAACCAGGTCTGCAGTTCTTCCAAGCCTTAATTTCCTAGCCTGCCTAGAACTTTCAGTGACCCAGATTCAGATTTTTTTGTTTGTTGCTCATGTTTTAACTGTTTTTGATTCATTTTGTGGATTGGCAGAATCGTATTCTCTCTATCAATGAAATCTTATGATTTCTGCTCTGATTCAGTATCTCTATATTTTGATAGTTTGAATTCTTAGTTGATTATTGATGGTTAATCCATGATTGCATATACAATTGTCCAAGTGGCCATGAGTAAGTGTTAAAAATCTGGGATTCACATAATTTTTTTTTCAACTTTTCGATGATGCCAAAAGGGGAGCAGGCCTGAAGCACAAAGTTTGTCATCATCAAAAAGGGGAAATTTGTTGTCCCAAGAAAGGAAATAGTTTTGAAGATTGACAAAGGAACTCCGAGATGAACCAGGTCCATCACAGGTGATATAGACGAGCTGAGTCAAAGGCACATGAGATGCACATGCAGGAGATAAATGTATTCCGGTAAAATTGAGCTGTTCTGATTGAAAAAATTGCAAAAACGAAAATGGAGAAGGACTCCTTATTCAATAAGAACAGAGTCTAAGATAAGGAAGGATTTAGGAGTTGAGTTTGACTAGAACTTTATCACCAAGGAAGAGTAGCATTAGGATTCTAGTTAATTCCTTATCTACTCAATCCTATATATATTGCAGAATGTTCTTATTGTAGAGAGACGCACAACACAGAAATTTATCAAGAATTGAGAGTAAAATTCGTGAAAATCTTTTGCAAGCAGTTCGAGCCAAATTGGAGAGTGCGAATCTGGAGCTACTTGAACCAGCTAGAAGAACCAGTTCCATCTGTTGTCTTTTAGTCTAGTTCATTTGTAGTAGGTGATTACAAATTGTACCTTTCAGCTTTATCTAAAAGTAATTGTAACATGTACTGAGTGTTCAAGTTATAGTTAACTTGAAGTTTGTACAAATAGCTAGAGGCTAGTTTGCCACAAAGGGTTAGAGTTAATCCCTAGGTTTACAAAAGATTTGATTTTGTAAATGTTGTTTGGCTCATTGATTTAGTGATGAGTTTGAGAAAATCCTACTGGGAAGTAGGTCGTTGTTTTTTAACCTTTTGAGCCAGGTGTTTTCCACGTAAAATTTCTGTGTTCTTGAAATTCCACATTTATTATTCCGCAAACTGTAGGAGTTAGAACACATACAAGAACCTGGTCCTTCTATAACTACTGCACGCGAAAATTGGTCACCGCAAAAATCACCCTCCTCTTGTGTGGTATTGACATAGATAAACATCAACAACCATAATTTGTGTCTGAAGATCTTCTGAAAAGAGCTTTAATAGATGAAGAAGAAGAAGAAGAAGAAGTAGAGGATGAGCTGGTGTGAATATTACATGCCAATATATCAACGAATTGAAAAAATTTGAGGAAATTGACAGGCCATTAATATTGACACGCCTAGGCCATATATTGCGGAGGATCCAAAATTATAGCTCAAACCTTTACCTTCTCTTCATTACCTATTATTATCTCATCTTCATTATCATAAGTTTAAGAGGACAGGTTGTTGCAATTTTGAGGAAACACAAAGGGGCCATTGGATAGAATATTACTAATATCAAAGGGATTAGTCCGTCATTTTGTGTGCAAAAAATATTTTAGGAGGAATGACAAAGACCAAGTGTGGAGTAGCAGATTAAATACCATTTTGAAGGAGGTAGTGAAATAATAGATTATCAAATGGGCGTATGCTAGAATTATATTCCATATCTTTTTTATAGGAATTGGGTGAGCCTTGTGCAGTGCGTGCCTAGAAACGGAGGCATAATAGTTATGGAAAATGAGAAAAATAAGTTTATATCTACCTGAACGGTGACAGGTCGGAGGGTATACATTGATTACAAGAATCTCAAAAAAGCAACGTGCGAGGACCATTTTCCTCTGTTGTTCATCGATCAGATGTTGGACATGCTAGTCGAACATGAATATTATTTCTTTCTTAATGGTTACTCCGATTACAATCAGATAGCGATATCACTAGAGGATCAAGAAAAGACTACATTTACTTGTCCCTATTCCACCTTCGCCTTTAAAAGGATTCCATTGGGGTTATGAAATGCACTTGTGACTTTTCAAAGGTGTATGATGGCCATCTTCACCCACATGGTGGAGAAATTCTTGGAGGTATTCATGGATGATTTTTCATTCTTCCGGTCGTCCTGTGATAACTGCTTGAAGAATTTGGAGTTTGTGCTAGTACGTTATGAGGAAACATGGTGCTTAACAGGGAGAAGTGTCATTTTATGGTTCAAGAAGGTATTGTATTGTGACATCGAGTGTCCAAGAAAGGAATTGAAGTGGAAAAGGCTAAGGTGGAGGCGGTTAAAAAATAACCACCACCTATCTCTATAAAGTCGTGCACAACTTCTTGGGACATGCGGGCTTTTATAGACGTTTCATTAAGAATTTTTTGGAAATTGCTAATACCTTGTGCTGGTTGCTGGAAAATGATGCCTCCTTCAAGTTTGATGATTCTTGTCTAAAGGCATTCGAGGAGCTGAAACTGATATTGGTGTCTGCAATAATCACTATCGTACCTGACTGGGGTCTTCCATTTGTCTTGATGCACACACGTGATGTAGCAATTGGGGTTGTGCTTGGATAGAGGAAGAAAAAAGTTTTCACTTAATCTATTATGCTAGCAAGACCCTAATTGATGCATAATTCAATTACACTACGACAAGAAAAGAATTATTGGCAGTTTATGTTTATGACAAGTTTCAGTCCTACTTAGTAGGAACGCATGTAAGGCGATCAAGTATTTAATTTCTAAAAAGATTCTAAGCCGAGACTAATTAGATAGGTACTTCTTTTGCAGGATTTTGACTTGAAAATCCATGATCGGAAGGATGCAACGAATTAGGTGGATGACCACTTGTCTAGGCTAGAAAATCATGAGCATGTGGAAGAAAGAGGGGTGATTAAGGAAACGTTCCCAGACAAGCACTTCTTTGCAGTCACACATGATCCACCACCATGGTATATAGATTATGTGAACTTCGTATTGTTCAGATTACTTCCTCTAGAATTTCCATCTGAGCGAAGGAAGCAATTCCTACATGATGTAAATTTTTATTTCTGCGATGAGCTATTCTTGTATTAGTAGTGTGTTGACCAAGTGTGAGAAGATGTATTTAAGAGAAAGAGATGGAGCAGATTTTATACGATTGTAACTCTTCACCTTATGGGGGACATCATGGTGGTGATAAAACAATCGCAAAAAATCGACAGTCGATGGGTTTTACCGGTCGACTCTATTTATAGATGACCATTCATTTGTGAAGAAGTGTGATCGATGTCAGAGAATTTGAACTATAACTAGAAAGCATGAGATGCCACTCTTGAGGTGGAAATTTTTGATATTTTGGGGAGCAATTTTATGGGATCAATCCCATCGTCTAGAGAAAATAAATACATATTGTTAGTGGTGGATTACATGTTTAAGTGAATGGAGACCATTCTCTACCTACTAATGATGCGAAAGTGGTGGATAATTTTGTCAAAAAGAACTTTTTTACACGTTTCGGACTCCTTGAGCTTTAATAAGTGATGAAGGTACATATATCTGCAATAGACTTTTGAAAAACCTTTTAGCTAAACATGGGGTGAAGCATAAAGTTGCACTGTGTATAACCCGCAAATGAGTGGGCAAGCAATGATATTGAACAGAGAAATAAAGCAAATTTTGGAAGAAAACGGTCCGTGCAAATAGGATAGATTGGACTGCCAGGTTGGAAGATGATCTATGGGCATATATGACTGCATATAAGACACCTTTTGGAAGCGGTACAAGTTGATCTATGGAAAAATATGTAGCCTTCCAGTTGAGCTAGAACACAAGACCTTTTGGTCCATCAAAAAGCTAAATATGGATATGGAGTTGGCCGGTGAGAAGAGATTACTCCAACTCAATGAGCTAGATGTATTCAGGCTAAACGCGTATGAAAATTCCAAATTATGTAAATAGAACACAAAAAAAAATGCATGACAAGAACATTAAACATCACCATTTTGAGCCGGGGTAGTTGGTATTGCTATTTAATTCTAGGTTGATGTTGTTCCATGGAAAATTAAAGTAGAGATGATCTGGACGGTTTGAGATAGTGTGTGTGACGCCATATGAATGTATAGAGTTAAGAGCACCAAATTAGGAATGAACGTTCTTGGTCAATGGGCAAAGAGTCAAGCATTATTGGGGTGGTGATGTGGATCATCACAAGTCTTCAATTGCCTCAAAATATGCTTAAGAATTAGTCTTGTCATGCCGTGATGTTAAATCAAGCGCTTCATGGGAGGCCAACCAAGCATATTATTTCGCTTTTATAGTCTACAGAAATACAAAAAATGCTAATTGTAGGAATTAACTATTTTGTAGGATGAGGGAACTTAAAGAAGTGCTAGAAGTAACGATTGGAATACAGATTAACATTTACAGCAACCTCTTAGTGAAAAAGGCAGAAAAAGTTTGTTCAGGTATGGGAAACAAGTTGAGATGTGTTGCATCCCCCTTTGCACTAGAAATTAAAGATCATAACTGCCCGAGGAAGTGACGTTTGTCCATCGCACTAATAATTGCATACGCGAAAAGTGGGGGAAATCACATAGGACGCTACGTGTCCTACCTAGCGTGCACAAGTAATGTCATGGGCGGCTTTCCAGCCATGCCCCATGACTCATTGGGGACTCCCGATGGTGTCCTGTAAAGCCTCCCAACCCCTAGCGCCACAAACATCCCCGTGATCTTTGCTGCGCCAATTGACAAGCGCGCATGTGACTTTGACGCCCCATCACCATCGATATCCCTCGCCAGCGCCCAGCCGCAGGCAGATGCCAACAGCACTGCACACGCAGACAATGCCGTGCGCGCTGATCGTGATGCCAAAGATAAGGTTGATGACAAACGACCTGTTTCTACCATGTAAGAAATTAAGTTCTTTTCATTGTAAATATATAGTAGTTTTATTCCATGTACTTCCATTATGTTTCTCTAGCTTAGTTAGGTCAAGTCTTGTAACTTTGGTTTATTTTTTCAAGCACTATTAGGGGTATCAAGCAATCAAACTTTCTAGCAAGAAAACAATTCTCTGTACTGGTGTCTCTCCCCCTTGACACCGTGTTGCTTTTCTGTAATAGCCTTCATTAATGCAATCAAGCTTTCTTTCATTATCAATATCATTTATTTTCTCTCAATTTCTCTTGACATTTGTTTTCCCGTACGACACTGACAATCTCGTTAGCATACGGAGGGGACCTCAATTGGCGGACAGTAACTGCACTGACATCAGTTTCTTCGCGTTAAGTCGCCCTTCCAAGGAATCTCAGGAAGGCGCCGCGTAATAGTAAGTATGAAACTGAACACGTAAAACCCACAAAACACTAAATCCTTTTCCATAATTTCCCAACACCCTTCTCCCCCAAATCCCTCGCTTATTCGAACACCACAGTGCACCACTACCTCCCCCCCACCTTGCACAGACCATTAAGGTAAGTGCCTCTTTTCATCTCTCTTCTCTCCTCTATCCTTTCTCCTCTCTCCTCTCTCCTCTATCCTTTCTCCTCTCTCCTCTCTCCTCTCTCATCTCTCTCTCTGGTTGCAGCAGAACCCATCCCCCAATCTCCCTAGCTCAGTTTAATCAAACTGAATTCTCCAAATGAATCTAAGAGGAGATTTTGGAAAATTTAGAAGCTTTTTCTTGTATCTATATTAATTGTTTATCTTTTAGAGATGATAAACTACAATTTTTTTCATCTCGTTAATCTTGGGAGAGTATCTGAATTGATCAATTATTATGAAAAACTAGTCAAAAACTAGTGCATTCTACGTGTTTGATGAGTTGTCTGATTGGAAAATTTATGCGCCTGTGAAGTCTGAGTAACAAAGCGGCATCAATGTATGGTAGTGAATGAGCGTGGGGTGCTCAGGTCTGTCTTGGACTATTTTATCAAGCTTCTCGAGCTTGTGGTATTTGGAGATGAATAGACAGTCTCATCGCACTAAGTAGTAAACATGTTAGTTAAGCTCAATGTGGGCAGTGAATAGATGAGGAGCATGAGGGATTACTCATCCAATCGCTTGTATGATAAAGTAAACACCAAAGCTTCCATTGCTCATTTATTTGCAAATCCATGTGACATGAGATTTAGATTGGAGTGAATAAGGCTATTATGCTTTAATTGAGTTACAAATGAAATACCTTGCACTATGTAATTGAAATTTATTTGTAGAATAGTTACCTCTCGATTTACCTGCAAAACATAAAACACAATGCATGCGAATATATTTGGGTTATTGTGATATTTTAAACATGATATGGATTCCCTTTGGACCATGAAGGTTGTCTTTGGACGATGATGATGATGTCCTAAGACCATGACGTCCTGGGCCATGAAGCATATGATAAGGGACTCGCAGGCCATGAAATGGTGTCCCCATACCATGAAGATGATGCCTCTGGACTATGCCGCCTTTGAATAATGATGCGCAGTTTCAAGAGATCCTCAGCCCATGGAATGGTGTGTTCCGACTATGAGGATGGTGCCTTCAGACTATGATGCCTTCAGACAAAATGGTGATGTTTCAGCCTATGAAGTGCAAAGATATGATTCCTAGGCGTATGCGAGGACGAGACAAGACAAAGATTAGTCTTATACGAGATGAGGGAAATGCTTAGTCTTATGCAGTGTAGTGGAGAGAGTGTTTCGTCTCATATAAAGATATGCTTAGTCTCTGAAAGGATAGGCAATGCTTAGCCTCTTGCTATGGTGAGGTCAGTGCTTAGACTTGTGCAATTATAGAGGCCATGCTTAGCCTCATGCAAGTAATGGAGACAATGCTTAGTCTCATGTAAATAAAGGCAATGCTTGGTCTTATGCAATTGCAGAGGTAATGCTTAGCCTCATGCAATAATTGGAGACAATGCTTAGTCTCATGCAAGGAAAGGCAATGCTTAGCCTTATGCAATTACGGAGGCCATGCTTAAACTTATGCAAGAAATGCAGACAGTGTGTAGTCTCATGCAAGGAAAGGAAGTGCTTAGCCTTATGCAATTACGGAGGCAACGCTTAGCCTCATGCAAGAAATAGAGACAATGTTTAGTCTCATGCAAAGAAATGCAGTGCTTAGCCTTATGAAAATACAGAGGCAATGATTAGCTTTATGTAAGAAATGGAGACGGTTCTTAGTCTAATGCAACAAAGGCAGTGCTTAGCCTTATGAAATTACGGAGGCAATGTTAGCCTCATCCAAAGAAGGGCAGAGCTTAGCCTTATGGAAGAAAAGAAATGATCAGTTGCGAGAGAGTATAGTATTTCTTAACTTGATGTGTTTTCCATTATGAGGATAGCGATTTTTTTGCATGTATATTTGTGAATGTTACTGTTATGTTCATTTTGCCTGCATTCAAAGAAAAATTGTGTGTTTTTTGGGGAACGGTTGGTTCGTGCTGTTGATTCTCAGCTCCTCTTTTACTCTTGTCTTGGGATTCTACTTGAGTCACCCTAGGTAACATTTGGCTGTCATAGAAACAAAGTTTTCGAAAAACATGCATGCATTTGACAAATTATTTGTAGAAATATAGTTGTTTGAAATATGAAATCAAATAATTTAGATAAACCGTTGACTGTGAAGCATTTAGAGACATCGAAACCTCCTTGCCTTTGAAGATCCTCCTCATAATTCTTCCCCAGTTTAAATGCATATTCATGACAACACATTCCTTGGTTGTTCCAAACGTAACGTAATCGGACAAACTCGATATCTTGCCCCAGTTTCGAGTCATGGGGGAAATGAAGATTTTATTAGGATGTGACTGAACCCATATGGCTACCTACGTATCCCCTCTTAAATAGGAACTGGGTCAAGCGTAGTTCAGTTACGTCAAATGGAAAAATGCAAATAATCTTAAACATGGTATCTCTTGACTTCGTCTGAATTGATAGGTTTCAACCAAATCTCTCCATCCATTTCTGCAAGTATAAGTGCTCCTTCTGTTAGTACCTGATGAACCATGTAGGGACCTTGCTAGTTGGGTGAGAACTTCCCCTTGGATTCATCCTGATGCGAATAGATTCGCTTTAGCACCAATTGCCCCGGTTTGAATTGCCTTGGCGCGACCCTCTTGTTGAAAGCTCTTGTTATTTTATTTTAGTAGAGTTGACCGTGACATAATGCATTCATTCTTTTCCCATCAATGAGACCTAGTTGTTCATAACGGCTTTGTACCCATTATGCATCGCTGAGCTCATCTTCTTGTATGATTCTTAGATAAGGGATTTCTGCTTCGGCAGGAATAACGACTTCAGCACCATAAACCAGTAGGTAGGGAGTTTCCCCAGTTGATGTCTGAATTGTGGTACGATATCCAAGCAAGCAAATGGCGACTTCTTGTGCCATTGTTTGTAATTTCCACCATTTTCCTTAACATCTTTTTGATGTTCTTGTTAGCGGCTTCTACAACTCTGTTCATTTGCAGTCTCTATGATGTGGTGTTCTTATGTTTGATATTGAATTTTTCACACATGTCCTTCATCAAATCGCTGTTGAGATTTGCGGCGTTATCAATGATGATTGACTCTGGTACTCCAATTCGACAAACAAAATGGTCTCGAACAAAATCCCCTACGACTTTATTAGTTACGCCTTTATAAGAAGCAACTTCAACCCATTTTGTGAAGTAGTCTATGGCCACCAGAATGAACCTATGCCCGTTTGAAGCAGAGGGCTCGATTGGGCCGATGACATCCGCACCCCAAGCGAAGAAAGACCGGGGTGAATTTGTTGCATTGAGTTCATTGGGTGGTACTCGTATCATGTCAACATGTATCTGGCACTGGTGACACTTCTGAACAAACTTGATGTAGTCTGTTTTCATAGTCATCCAAAAATACCCTACTCTAAGTATCTTCTTAGCTAAGATGAAACCATTCATGTGCGGTCCGCAGGTTCCAGCATGTATTTCCTCGAGCAATCTGGATGCCTCCTGGGCATCAACACACCGTATTAATCCCAAGTCCGGATTCCTTCTATATAAAATTTCCCCGCTTTAAAAGAAATGGTTGGCTAATCTTCGACGTGTGCGCTTCTAGGTATAGGTAGCAGTCTCTGTGTACTCTCCCTTTTCTAGGTACTTCTTTATGTCGTGGAACCATTGATATCCGTCAATCTCTTTTTCAATATGAGCACAATAAGTTGGCTACTTATGAATCCCTATTCGGGTGGGATAAATGAAATTATTGTCTGGGTGTTGTATCATGGAAGACAAAGTGGCTAACGCATCTGCGAACTCATTCTGAATCCTCGGAACGCGTTTGAATTCTATCTCTGTGAACCTCTTGATCAGCTCTTGTATACAGTGTAATATGGCAATATTTTGGTGTTTTGTGTCCCATTACCAGCAACTCTTGAACGTTCATGTCAATGGCCAACTTGAGCCCCAAAATTCAAGCCTTATATTCTGCCATATTGTTGGTGCATGGAAACCTGAGTTTGTGGATACTGGATAGTGTTTGCCGATCTCTGATAGTAAGTCAGCTCTAATACCCACTCCTTTGAAGTTTGCTGCTCCATCGAAGAACATTCTCCAACCATCATATGCGTTGGTGATATCTTGTCCCACAAATGATACCTCCTCATCGGTAAAATACGTTTTCAATGGTTCGTATTATCTATCTACGGGATTGTTTCCCAGATGATCCGCTAATGCTTGCCCTTTGACAGCCTTCTGAGTTACATAGACGATGTCGAATTCACTCAGCAATATTTTCCACTTTGCTAACTTAACCGTAAGCATGGGTTCTTGAAAGATGTATGTTAGCAAATCCATCCTTGATATGAGATATGTAGTGAATGCACAGCAATAATGCCTCAACTTCTGAGTTATCCACGTCAAAGCACACCAGGTGCGTTCCAGCAAAGAGTATCGGGCTTTAAGGAATGAATTTCTTGGTCAGATAATATATCGCCTTCTCCTTTCTTCTATTTCATCATGTTGTCCCAAAATGCAACCAAAAGCTCCATCCAATACGGACAAATAAAGCATCAGAGATCTTCCTGGTTCTGGTGGGACCATGAACGGGTGGTTTAGATAAATACTCCTTGATTTTGTCGAAGCCTTTCTAGCATTCTTCGATCCATCTTGTTGCAGCATCTTTCCTCAGCATCCTGAAGATTGGCTCACATATCACGATCGATTGTGCTATGAAGCAGCTGATGTAATTGAGACGCCGTAAAAACCTCATCACATCTTTCTTATTCTTTGGAGGTGGCAAGTCTTGGATAGCTTTGACTTTTGATGGGTCTAACTCAATTCCTTGGAGACTCACGATGAATCCTAACAATTTTCCAGTAGGGACTCCGAACGCTCATTTTGCAAGGTTCAGTTTAAAATTATACTTTTGAAGCCGATCGAAGAATTTCTTCAGGTCTGCTATGTGATCCGAACTTCTTTTAGATTTGATTTTAACGTCATCCACGTACACCTCTATTTCCTTGCGTATCATGTCATGTAAGATAGTTGTCATGTCTCTCATGTAGGTGGCTCCAGCGTTCTTCAGACCAAACGACATCATTTTGTAACTATATATCCCCCATGGTGTAATGAAGGCTGTCTTTTTGGCATCCTCTTCATCCATCCAGATTTGAGGGTATCCTGCGAAGCAATCCATGAAGGATTGGAGCTCATGCTTGGCACAATTGTCAATCAGTATGTGCATGTCGGGCAATGGGAAATCACTTTTGGGATTTGCTCTGTTCAGATCTCGGTAATCGACACATACTCTAACTTTCCCATTTTCTTTGGAACTGGCACAATGTTGGCCAACCAAGCTGGGTACTCGACCACTCGGAGAACCATCGCTTTGATTTTCTTGGTGACCTCTTCTTTTATCTTAAAACTTATATCCAGTTTGAACTTTCTGAGCTTCAGTTTTACGGGCGGAAACATGGGATTGGTGGCTAGCTTGTGATTTACTATGGATGTGCTCAAACCAGTCATATCATCGTAGGACTATGCAAAGTTGTCTTCATATTCTTTTAGGAATCTGATGTACTCTTCCTTCTTTGACGGTGATAGATGAATGCTTATACGTGTTTCCTTGACCGTTTCGGAATCCCCTAAGTTAACGGTCTCAATTTCCTCCAAATTTGACTTTTGTTTGTTTCCTAATCATTCCACTTCTTTGATGATTTCCTCATGTATTATATCATCTTCCAGATCCTCTGAATCACTATCCTTATGTTGAGTTGTCTCATTACATGTCACAGTCATATGTTCTTCGGGATAGATAATAATAATGCCGAAAAAGAAAATGTAAGGATTAATAATAAATAGGAAAAGTAGTAATGCATTAATAAAATCTTAAATACATCAACAAGTGTGGCTCGATGACTCGAGAAACTATTTCAAAACAAAATACTATTATATATCTCAAATGCTCAAAACTTTTTTCAAAGTAATTCATGCTAATTTTCCAGGCTACCCAGGAACTCGACGGGCTCAGGATGGTGCAGTAGTCCAATTCTTAGGAACAACTCCTTTCTCCACAGTCTGAATTGTAAGGTCTTCTTCCTCCTCCTCCTCCTCCACAACCATTGCACTGCAGTCCATATCATGTTCGTCTAGAAATGTCTTCCTCATGCTAGCTAATACTTCACCTTCCTCGGATCCGCACATTATGTCATCTTGATGGAGTGTTTGGTGCACAGGTGGTACCGGTTGTTCCAGTGGATAATAAGGACCATTCCATGGTGGTGACCAATCCTATTATTCCTTCCACTTGTATTCATATCCGAATCTAATAGTCGTGCCATGACGTTGTGGTTGTACGTGTTTGGTGATCCCTTGAATTTTTGTCGAAACCCTTTTCGAGTGCATACCCCATCCATAGCCGTATTCTTTCTACCTTGTTTCTTCACCATCAGTCCTTTTCAATTGCGTTGACTCGTTCAATGTGATGGTATGTTTCTCCACCCACCTACTTTCTGTTTCAATGGCTGGAACATTTTGATTGGTGTATATAGGGTTACTTCCATCTCCATGAATGATCACCTCCTAATGGTTCCACTCAAACTTCACAGCCTGATGCAGGGTTGAAGACATTACTCCGGCAACATGTATCTATGGTCGTCCCAACAATAGGTTGTAAGTAGAAGATATATCTAGCACTTGGAACTCGACACCAAACCAAGTCGATCCCATCTGTATACTGAGGTTGATTTCTCCAATGGTAGCTCTCTCAGATCCATCAAACGCCTTCGCATTCATGCTTCCCATTCGTATCTCATGCAGGCCTTTACCTAATCTCTTTAGAGTAGTCAGTGGGCATATGATGAGACTTGAACCCCCATCTATCAGGACCCTGGTGATGAACTTATCAAATTGCACCGTGATGTGAAGTGCCCTGTTGTGACTCAGTCCTACTGGTGGTAATTCATCTTCATGAAAGGTGATTTTGTGGCTCTCCAATACCTACCCGACCATGTTAGCCATCTCCCCACTAGTGATGTTGGTGGGTACATAAGCTTCACTGAACACTTTCATCAAAGCATTTGTGTGTGTATCTGAGTTTTGAAGTACTGACAAGATGGATATCTGAGCGGGTGTTTTTTTCAAGTGGTCAACAACAGAGTACTCTCTCGCTTGCACCTTTCTCCAAAGATCATCATTGCCAGTCCCGACAACACGCGGTTTCGATGTAGCTTCCTTGCTTGTTCCCCCTAGGTTCTCAAGTGTATAAACTCTGCCAATGCTAGGCATACCTTGTGCTGCCCCTGTTTCCTCCATTTTTGCTTTTTTTCCCTTTCTCCTTGCTTCTTCAACGTAGTCCCATGGGATGGCATCAGACTAGTAAGATGGTGTGGGAGCTACCATCAAAGTGAAGAATGTAGATACCTAAACTTTAAAAAATTCCTAGGTTTGGACCACAACTGGTGTGAGGGTGACTGAAGACGTTTTAGGAGCATCTCCCTCTCGTATGAGTCCGATTGACCCCTCCGGGTCCCATTATTCGTCTATTTCTATCACATTCACTCCCTCACCTCTATGATCTGGGAGAGGATTGTTACGAACATTTTGGTCCAGCTTACTTTGCCTATATTACCTTAGTGTCGATTAGTGTCTGGATCTTGCCTTTCAATGTGCGACACTCATCAATGGTATGGGAGTGGCGTAACCAGCAGCTGAGTGAGGAATTCTCCATAGCAACGACATGAATGGGAGTGGCGTAACCAGCAGCTTTCAATCTCTCGTACAGTTGGTATATGGGTTCGACAATTAGGGTGTATTGTGTAGGTGGTCTGCGGTCAAAATTTAGTCGTGGTTTTTGGTTGTTTTGGCAGGCGGGTGGTGGTGAATGGTAATATGTGGGTTGTGTATTATAGGCATGCTAGGTGGTAGCAGGTTGTTGGTATTTCGGCGGTGAAGGTTGGTATGTGGGTGGAGAGGTGTTTGGTATGTGAGAGGAGACTTAGGACCCTGGGCTACCATTATAGAACCTACTTCTTTTTTCTTCGAAATACCTCCCAATTGCAAAGTTTTATTTGTGACCTGCACTGCCTCGAAATTGGTCACCATCTTATTCAGAATCCCTTCTTCTATTCTTTCTCCAGGCTTGATGGTGTCGGAGAATTTGTGATTTTCAATAACCATCAACCTTTCATAATATTGCGGATCTTGAGCTCTAAAAACGAACTTGTTCATTTGTTCTTCTTCAAGTGCTGGCTTTACTTTCGCGGTTTCTGATCTCCAACGAGTAACATACTCGCGGAAGGTTTCCATGAGCTTCTTCTTGAGGTTTTGAATGTATAAAACGCCTGGCGTATTTCCCGTGTTGAACCTGAATCTGTCCATGAAGTTTGATGTCATGCTTACCCAACTAACCCAACTAACCCACTTCTTCGGGTCTTAACTGATATACCAAGACAAAGCATCTCCTGTGAGGCTTCGCATGAACAGTTTCATGCAGATTCGTTCATTCTTGTCCACTCCTACAAGTTTGTCACAATATGTTCTCAGATGCACTTTCGGATCACAACATTTCGAACTTGGGAGGTTTGTAACGCTCTGGCAGTTCCACATCTGGCTGAATACAAAAGTCCTCATAATTTAGACCTTCAACACCTTTACCACCTTCAACACTTCGAACACTACCAGTGAGCTTCTTGAGTTCCTCTTCCATGTTCTTAATGAGCAGGTCTTTCTTGGTCTATTTGTGTATGTATAAGGTTTGTTGCAAGGTATGGTGTAAAGTTTCCACATATATTGGATTGCTTTGATGAACTCCCGAGAATTTGGGCATACGGGTGGTGATTGATTGAGTTTTGGGGATCAGGAGTAGGTTGTGGTGCGTTATTGGGAGTGTGATAAGTAGTGGTTTTCGGGTATTGAGTTGGATGATGGTGGTATTGTTAAGGAGTTGGTAATGGTGGAGGGTTAAGGTTTTGATGAGGTGTGGGATACTGGTGTGGTGCGGGAGGATTTGGTCATGGGTTTTGGTTTTGTGTGTTTTGTGGTGGTGTCTGATTCTGGGTAGTTTGATTTTGTTGTTTAATGTCGGGGACATTGAGAGTTAGGGAAAGGTTTGCTAATTTTCGAACCTACTCAATTTCGCCTTGTAGTTCCAGGATTTTCTGTTCTAGAGGTAAGACCAATTCATTATGCGTCGGAGTACTTCGACCTTCGAGGTTTCGACGTTTTCCACCATAGTAGCATTGTATTTCCTGATACCACTCAAATCGTCCATTTTCCCTTTTCCTTTGACTTTGCCTTTGGGATCGGTTGGTGCACGAACCAACCTTTGGGAATGGGAATAATCAAAAGGTAACCAAGTTAGTAAGGATTATTAAAAGAGTGTTTGCAATATTAAAGCATGTTTCACAAAGTCATGCAGTAATTTGCGTCCTAATTTGGGGGACCTCATTGTGCCTGAGGTAGGCCTAAGCGACACATAGACTTTGAGAAAATCATAATTGCGTCATTTCATTAATGCGAATAATGAGCCGAACCTTTAATAAATCGACAATAATAATAAAGTTAATAATGGCGTTCATCCTTATTAGTCTACTTGGTCCCTGAAAGAACATCTATTCCTAGTCTACATGGTCCCTGAAGGACCTTCCCCGTGCTTGGCTCTTTTGACTCCATCAATCAAGTTCCCCAGATCGCGCATATCCTGTAGTAAGTAAGCCCCTGATAGATGCCCTCCTTCACTGCCATCCGTGATTTGACAATCGGAGAGTCTCTTTCTCATCTTTCCCTCAAGCTCCATCAACCCTTGTTCCAAGTATTCCAACCTCTCTGTTGACTTAGTAGCAATTTTCTTTCATTCTTTTATTGTTTCTATGTTCACTTTGAGATGTTCCAGATGTTTAGCTTCAAAATCGAAAACCCTTTTGCGTAGGATTTTATACTTAACATGTGCCTCAACAACGTCATCTATGATCTCGTCTTTCAGATTGACTCCTAACTTGACGTCTCCCGCTACATCGTCTACCAACCACGATGGATAGAAGTATACATGACCGACATGATACCCGTCTGGCTCGATCATTTATTTTTCCTCAATGAACTTTTGGTTCCACATATGTTGTTCCTCGAACTTGAATGGATTGATTTCCCCTTTTAAATCTTCCTTGTACTAGACCATGTTGGAAACCCAGGGTGCGACCTGTTTTCTTCCCGCTTGTCTCATTACCCTTATAGGAGCATAATGATAGATGCCCCCCAGTAACAGATGAGTATTCCCTCCTGACCTGATGATGAACTCACTGATAGGAAACCACTCAAATATCCAATGTACCTGCTCGTCTGTCCAATTGCTGAAGAAACACACCCAACTTACAGCATTTCCAGGTTGTGCAAACATGTCTAGGATAAATTTCATTTTCTTTGGGTGATGGTAAGCTATGTAGTCATTCAATGGCCGTCGCAAAAGCTATTGACGATAGTCTCCCCTCTGAAAGTGTTCCAATAGCCAGACTTGTAGTAACATATTACAACCTTCAAAGTGTCCAAATCCCTGCTTGCACCGATCTAGAGCGCGATACATTTCAGCTTAGATCATAGGGATGATGGTATAAGTTTATCCATCGATGCCTTCCATCAAGGTCCCGGCGACCATGACTAAGCAAGTATGAATCCTTCCTCCTTTCGACAAGAAATATCAACAATCCTAAGAAGAAGACGATGGACACATAAACCCGGCGGTACATCCAACCCAAGTAAGTATTGGAAATTTCATTATGATGAAGACGATACGACTTACTATATCCATAACGCTCGTAAAGAAATTGAAAAGGGATGTATGATTTCATTAAATAGAGCAGTTCATCATATTCTTAAAACCCAACATCTTTAGAAAACCACGAGGGATGTGGTTCTTTGGTACCATCAATCCCGGACTATCCCATGGCAACTGATGCGAGACTAAATTGCATACTTTAACATGTGATATACCTTACATTTTATGCGCATTAATGATAAAATTACACTTGTTATCTGCTTAATGGAGTTTACTTCATGTGTAGGTGAAGTGGAGATGGAAACAGAGCTAAAAGGATGCAAATACGTCGAAAAATACGCGAAAGGAGACACCTGGGCGATTGCCGGGCGACAGAGCCAAACCCACTGACCCTACCTGGCGTTAGCCAGGAGTTTGGGCTGAAACGCCAGCCCTACCCTGGCGTTAGCTAGGCATTTGGGCTGAAACGCCAGCCCTAGCCTGGCGTTAGCCAGACGTTTGGGTCCAAACGCCAGGGTCCCCAGTCGGCCAGAAATCGAGTTTTGACGGGTTTAAGTGTTTTCTAATTGAAATAGAAGTCTCCTACATGGTTAG